>CM035160.1:56316359-56450268 GCA_020205615.1 Panax quinquefolius
AAAAGTGCTCACAAAGCCAAGTCCTCAATCGTAGAGCGGATCATCGCTCTCAAAGAATGAACACTCCCGTAATATCCAAAGGTATGAAACCTCTGGTTGGCAATTGCGCAAAGATGCAATCCACGTAAAGGGAACTAGAGAGCACTCAACGAATGGCATGCAAAGCTAACGTAAGATCTCAAAGACAAACCCAATCAGCATTAAGATTGAAGTGTAAGGCCATTCGTGATGAATGCTTTCACAAGGAGATCCAGAGAAGACTTCGTGTCGACTAAGGAAAGTCAGCTTATGCAGTAGCTATCAAGTGTAAAGAAGACAACGATCTTAGAAGCAACTAAGATCATAGTGTTTGCCAAACAAAGAAGGAACTGATGGAAGGTGAACCGAGATACTGGTCAGCTTCTAAAAAGCAAGGCTAAAGTGATTAAGTGTAGGGTCAATTCATTGATGATAAGTGAGCGGAAGATCACCAGGAGAAAGCAAGCTGGACGGGCCACAAATCTAAAGTGTCTTGATATTCAGAAGGGGACCAGAGCAAGGAATTAGGTCATCAGTATCTGAGAACAGTCAAAGCAAACAGAAGTATTGAAGCACTGCATAATACAAGGAAGAGGTATTCTACATTGAAGATCCAGTCAACACTCTTTAGGATCGTAGTGTTAACTCTACGAGTCATCGAGCAATAATCAACAAGACACTACGATCAGGTCCTTGAAGACATGCATCAGAATTGTAGAGTTCGAATACCTGAAGACTGAAGCATTGGTAACGGTTCAATCTGAAGGGTAACATTCTAACAAGTGCTTATTGAGAGAATCGATGCAATAGGACAACCTCTGATCGAGAAATCAGAAAGAGGTAATAAAGTCTTCAACCTGCCCAAGACAGTAAAGTGATACATCTGACAGGGTAGGTGAAACAGTAGACTGCAGCGTTAGAAAAAGTATGACAAGTCAGATCAAGCAGTCTACATCAAACAACTTGAGATCTGTGAAGATATTTAAATAGTCTTCAACAGTTACTTTCCAACAGAAGGATTGGGAAGAAGTATAAATGAGAAAGAGCTTCAAAGATCCAAGGTTGCTGGAGTTATTGAATTTGGAGAGAAGGTGGACTGATCCAAATGAGTAATAGTGAGTCCGAAGGCTCACTCTACGATCCACCAAGAACACTCAAAAGTCAGATCAAGAAAGAAGTAGAAGTGTGAGTTCTACTATGTAGAAGTGAGAGTTCTACTACATGAAGTGTGTTCTGAACTGCCAAGAGAAAAGAGAGCATCATGCCATCTGGATGTCCATCATGGGAAGACTCTAAGTACAATAGAGAAGTGCTTAAGGTCATCTTAGCAAGTCCATCATGAGAAGGCATCGAGTAGCAAGAAGGGAAATCACAAAAGCCATCTTGGTGTCAAGCTTGAGAAAGCTTCTAAGTAACTAACAGAAGAGCTTATAGTCATCTTAGAAGCCTCTCATGTGCAGCCATCAAGTGCCAAGGAGAATGATCTTCAATGCAGTTCATCAAGGGGTCATCCGGAGTAGTTGAGCAACCTAAGAAGTTGAGCATCATGCAACACTCAAGCTGCCGCTTTCAAGGATGATCAAGCCAAGTCTTAAGGATAGAAGATGTTTAGAGCATAAAGACATCTTAGCGACTTAGCAGACCGACTCCAACAACAACAAATAAACAACTCAATGAAGCCGGGGCCTAAGAAGGTCCTTATCCGGAGGGACTAAATGAAGCAGGGCCAAGAGGGTCCTTGTTTGGAGGGACTAAACAAAGTAGGGCCAAAGGGTCCTTGTCTGTAGGACTAAACAAAGTTCCAAGCTTGCTTGGCTTGAAGAGTTCTAGGGAACTAGAGGAGTCCAAAGGCTTTGGCCTTGAAGAGTTCTTAGTGAATCAAGTTCCAAGGTCATTGGCCTCAAGGAATCGTAGAGATTCAGGGTGCTGCCCTTCCTTAGTGGAAATCCTGCTAGTTGAAAGCAAAAGACTGGATTAGGAGCTTGAGTCTATGAACCACTTAAAACCTCTTGTGTCTTTTACATTATGTCATTTACATTATGTCTATAACTGCTATAAATGCTATGTATGTTCTAACTAATTACAACTAAACTAACCCAACGAACAATGTATGTATGATTATGAATTTATCAATGAAGGGGAATCTTTTACTTATTTCGCTGTACTTGAAAAGATTCTTATGTTTGTCATATACTCAAATATGAACAATACAACATTAACCAGAAAAGTATTTGAAATAAAAGGATCTATTCAACCCCCCCTTCTAGATCTCATTGTGCCTCTGAACTAATGCTCTCTACTGCTCAGAGAGACCCGGACCAAGCATAGTGGTTGTTGAACAAAACAAAACTGAGAATCAAGAAAGTCCTGAAGCTGTTGCTAAGCCTAGCAAATCAAGGAGAAAGATGGTTAAGAAATAAATTCTTAAAAATGAAAAAGTGTTCAAGAAGGAAGCAAAGAGTATGGTTTCCAAGAAGGAACTGTCCAGAGCAAGTCAAGAGGACAGTGCTCCAGCTGAGGGGGAGATCCCTGAAATTCTCATGATAGAGAATACACCAGCTGAGGGGGAGATGCCTAAAACTCAAGAAGATGCTCCACTTGAGGGGGAGTTTTTGAGCTTACAAGAAGATGATCAAGTTGAGGGGGAGCCTCAGGATATCTCCATGATAGAAGGAGAGGTCCCTGCCATAAATGAAGAAAAACTAGTGCCAGATCATCAAGAGACCATTGAGATAATGGAATCCTCCAACGAAGACAGAGAAGAGGAAGAAGATGATGATGATCTTCAGATCACTGGTGTGGGCAAAGATGGGTATAGAAGCTATCTCTACAATCAGATGTTCTCTTGCCTACCCATGATGCCATATCATCAAGCCCAAATCCTAAACACTTGGGATCACATGTTCTAGGGTTTCAAAGAGTATCCGGCCATCTCAGTACTGGCTCATGGATTCCCAGAGAGATTCAACTTTGCCAAGAAGTTGATTACCAACAACTCTTCCTCAAAGGATAAACTTGAGGTACTTTCTATCCCTACCCAATTAAGAATTAATCACTTGCCATCATCCTCATTTAGTCAATTCTATGAATTCCCTCGATGATTGGAATTGATTCTTAATCCAATAAATCAATTTCCAAATTCAGAGAATCCCAAAATTTTGTAACTAAGGAACCAAATGTAGTCAACTTCATTTTGCTCCCATTAAACCACCAACTCTACGATTCTCGACTCTAGCCCCATCGTAGAGTCCCAAATTGAAATCGTAGAGCCACATATTCTAGACATCAAAACTCAGGCCCTCCATCGACATACCATCCTCCTCCTCCAATGACTATTTTAGTCTTGATCTTGCTCTCTACTCACTACAAAGATAAATCCTAAAATAACCCCTCCATTCAACAATCCTCAAACCAATGATACTCTCCCAAATCCATCCCATGAAGGATGACTTTAAGGAAGCATCCAAGAACATGGTCAAGAACATAGAAGAAAGCCCGAATCTCACTCCAACCTCATTCATATCCAATCAATCAAATGATCACAAATGCAAATAATTTTCCTGGCACTATGAATGCTGAGCTTACAAAGAAGCTAAGGGAAATTATCCAAAAAATTCTTAAGAGCATGAAGGATAGAGATGAGATTCACTTCCAGATAGCCACCAAGCAAAGAGAGGTTGTTCTTGAAATGCGAAAACATCAAGAAGTTCAAAATAAACTTATCTTTGGAGAACATCATCAACTTGAAAGCTTCAGTCCAAGAATTCCAGAAATCTTATGTCAATCAAGAACGACAAAATGTCATTGTTCTCACTGCCCTCCGAAACAAAGAAGCTAGATCTGAAATCCAGATCAAGGAAAGTCGATAGGACATTTCTCATACACAAAGACAACTGAACGAGCTTGTCCAAGGAGTGAATCGACTTTCTGCAGACATTTGAACCCTTGGTGCTGACATAAAGGGGGAGAATAAAGGGAAAGGAGTTCAAGGAGCACAGGGAGATCAGGGCAGAGGCAAAGGAGGTCAAGGAAACCAAGAAAGGGGAAGATGATAATTTTCACGAAGCCCTCCTGCAAGAAAGTTCCACCAATAGACTCTACGATCAAGCAATCAGACTCAACGATCTGATCAGCAAGAAGCCTTGATGGCTCAGCCTTTAAGAAGTCAAGGGCCAACTACCAGCTCACCAAATGTGACCACCACAGGCCTAATAATGCTAATTAGAGATCCAACATTCATGAATAAGCATGATCACAACCCGATAGTAAGTCCAAGTGAGCTGGAAGAGTTAGCCAGAAGGGATGAAGCTAGTAGGAAAAGAAGGGCTGAGGAGTATGCCAATCCACCACGTAGCAGAACAAAGAAACAGAGATAAGTGTAAACTTTAATTCTTATTGATGTAAAGCTAAACTGCAATATTCCTTTAACATCAATAAATTCATGCTTACTCTCTATAAATTTCAGCTGCTCACTGAAATACTAAGTCATATTTAAATTTCCTGCAAATGCATCTAGTCACTAATAATCATGACAAGAAATCTACTTGGTTATGTCAACATTAAATAGGGGGAGATTGTTGGGAGAATGCATATTATGATTTGATGTTTTAATGTATATGCTCATGATTATTTGTAAAGTCCTTCCAAGTAATATATGTACAAGGACTTAGTGATAGATCAAATCTGTTAGGTTGATCTAAACTCTTAATGTGTATCATTCTGTAATAGAATGTATAGATAGAAAGATCAAAGCTATTAGGTTGATCTTGAGATGTAATAGATAGGCTTCGAAGAAATCGTAGTGTATCAATCTGATCAACATTGCAGAAGTCAAGGCAGAAACATAGAGCTTCGAAGATCGTAGTGTGCCTACCTTGAAGGGCCTTTCAGAAATCGTAGAGTGGTCCCAACGTTTGCCGAGCCAACTCAACGATTGTAGTGTGCTGAAGGAAACGTAGAGTTTACAAGTCAACGATCGTAGAGTGCTCTCGGAAATGTAGAGTTTACAAGTCAAGCAAGCAAAGATCGTAGTGTGCAAAGACTTCAAAGAAATCGTAGTTCTCTCAAATTGATGATAGCATCGTACCGAGTGCACCAAGGCGACAAGTCACCATGATCCGAATTGTAAAGCATCCGCTCTTGTGTCGTCGAACGTCGAACGTCATGATTTATGTGGAAGATAGATTCCAACATAAGAGGAATGGATTCTAAACGCTGCAGTACTCACCAGTCCCAAAGTCACAAGAAAATATCCTTAGTATTCAACAAAGAGGCGTATTGAAGAAGCTAAGGAAAGTACCATTGGTAAGGGGGAAAACACCTTTTCAAGTGTTAGGTGAGAAAGCAGTGTGTAGTGTCAGTGGGCCATAATGAAGTTTCAGAAGATGTGCAAAATGTCTCCATCACGGATCAGAAAGGTTAAACGCATTTAATACCTCAACGAATGGATCCAACAGATAGTTTTCAAGATCACATATATACAAATCAAGCAAATAACAGAGAACAAGCAAGCATTAAACAAACAACGTGAACAACTCTCAAGCTCAACTCTACGATCTAAGAATTAGCAAAGCTTGATCACCACTCAGTTCTTTCAACAAGTGCTTAAACAAAGAATTGAGTAAGCAACCGTTAAGAACTCAACTTTTATCAATCAATCTGAAGAAGAGTACCAAGTCTGCTGGACTTGAAGAGTTCTAAGTGAACTATAAGAGAGCCAAGTCTGCTGGACTTGAAGAGTTCAAGAGTGAACTAAGAAGTTCCTAGACTGCTGGTCTAGAAGGAATCCATGTGATTCGAGTCAGTTGTAAAGGACATCCTTAGTGGATATCCTACTCGTTGAGTAGAAGAGTGGACTAGGAGCTTTAAGTGATCTAAACCACTTAAAATGACTGTGTCTTTTACATTCATACTATAATTGCTATATCTTCAATAACTGCTATAACTGCCTCACTCTCATAACTCCACTGCTTTGTAAAAAAGATTAAAACAAACATCAATTCTGCTAAATTTTGATCATCATCAAAGAACAAGTTTAAAACGAAAAGATTTTTTAAATATCTGTTCAACCCCCCCCATCTAGATAACTATTATGCTAACTAGAACTAACAATTTTGACTTTGTTTGATGGATGCCATTGTATCTTCATGACTTCATTGCCTTGATGTATCACGGTCTCTTAGATGACATAGGGTCTCTTAGTATGAGTCTCAAATTTCTAGGCTTTTTCTTGCATACAGGCTTTCTAGGTTTGATTTTGGTATCTTGGGATTGTATTTTGATAGTATTTTGGTTGCGATAAAGTGTTTTTTTAAGATTAGACAACACCACGTATGGTCGCCAATGTACTCCCATTGATGGGGTAGATCAGTCTTTTGTAGTCCGTGTCTTGCTCTGACTAGTTTGAAAAGTGTTTTTTACCACTTTTGGCTTTTGGGTTTAGATGTCTCTTTTGATGGTTAGACCGCACCATAGATGGTCGCCTACATACTCTCGTCTGCGAGGAGATCGGTCTCACGTAGTTCACACTTGGATGTAACGACCTAATTTGATGATTTGATTTGCTTGATTATTAATTTGGACTAGGATGTCTTTGTTGTGTATGATTTAACTATAGTATCTTGTGACGACTCTAAATTTAGAAGCTAAGAAAATTCTTCACCGTCCATTTCTTGTAATCTGAGGGCTCCTCCTAACAATACTTCATTGACAATGAAAGGGCCTTTCTAGTTTGGGGCAAATTTTCCTTTGGCTGCATCTTGATTAGATGTGAACTTTTTTAGCACCGTGTCATTTTCTTTGAATCCGCGGCATTTACGACCTTCTTGTTATAGGACCGAGCAATCCTTTGTTGATATAACTAACCATGGAATATGGCGGTAGCCCTCTTTTCATCTATTAGAGCCAATTGGCTATACCGGTCTTACAACCATTGGTCTTCTTCCATTTGAGCATCTATTAATACTCTTAATGATTCAATTTCTACTTCTTTGGGAAGTATTACTTCCATGCCATAGACCAAAGAGTAGGGGGTGGCCCCAATAGAAATGCACATTGATGTTCTGTATGCTATCAAAGTCAGAAGAAATAAGTTTGGCCATCCTTTGGAATTGGAGGATATTTTTTGTATGATGTTTTTGTTACTTGCTTCAAACAAAATCGTTCATCTTGGGTCGATAGATGACGAAATTAAGATATTTAATATGGAATTTGCTACATAATTTCTTCATCATCTGGTTGTTCAGATTCTTAGCATTATTGTTGGGTAAAAACTAATTACGCACAACACACAAGTATACGTGGTCAACAAGTAATATAATTTTAAGTAGAGTATCGTTCCCACAGAGAAATTAGTATGAATTTCAACCTCACAATTACCAGTTTCCTATTAATCCTAATTTTATTAAACTAGCCAAAATAATGATTAAAGTTATTAAAAACTAAAATTATTAAAAATACTACGATCACAAAACAATCACAAATCTCAAAAACTAAATTTCTAAACAAATATTTGAGAATTGAAGCTTACAACATCACCCTAAGCTTGACTTTGACTATTATCGTTAATTCCAGCTTTAATTTAATATCCCAGGTTTATTAATCAAGAACACGAAAGTAGAATTAGTCACCTCTCGATGCACTGACCCCGTATTAACTAAAATCCACAATTTAGATAGAATTAAGTTAAACACCTTAACTAACTAACTCACTATATCTCTAAGTGAATTAAAATTAAAGAAGGTTTAAGTTCAAATTCTCTATTCTATTACATGTGATGTTAAGCATATCTCTACCCTAACATTCATCAAGATTCCATTCATTCCCAGAATTCAAGAACACATGCTATATTAACTAAGTCTAGACTCGTACTTCCTCTCTCGAATCCATACAAGTTCACAACGAATTGTTGATCAGGCAATTCATAAATTCAAGCATAAATTATTATAGATAAACTGAGGAATAGCTTATTAAACTGAAAATTAAAGATTACATAACCATTGTTCCACTTAAAGATCCGTCATAAGCCTAAAAAGTACTTAGTTCATCATCAATGAAATAAAAACTGAATTAATTAAAGATATCATCCTTCCAATTATAAATATAAACTAAAAGGGAAGAATAAATCCGAACCACCCTTATCTTTAGTCCAATTCGCAATTGATACGAAAAATTCTTCAATTATCTTCACTCCAATGCTTGCTCCAAAAATCATCTACCAAATTACAATTAATTTTGTGTTGTATATCCCTCAATCTTCTTATTTGATGTTAGATATATCTCTAAGACACGTATTACGATTGAAATTCCTCACCAATATGAGTCCCAAACCATTCCAATTACTTAAACTTACGTCATTATTGTGTTTGAAACCAACTAGGAGACTACTCTGCTCTGTACCCCCGCCCCGACGGGGGTTTAGCCTTGTAAAAGGCCCGCCCCGACGAGCATGTCTTCTGTCTCCTAACTCTGGACCCCAGCTCAAGTGGGTGTTAAACAAAAAATGCCCACCCCGTGAGCATGGCTTCTTCTAATGACTTTGTTTTTCTCATTTGCTTGCTTCAATTTTCTTGCCACATCAGCACCTTAATTCCACCCTTTTATCCAAATGCCACTCCGCCAATCCTATACACAAAACAAAGCTAAAACAAGTAAAACAAAACAATAAAAACACTAATTAACACCGATTAATCTTGAATTAGGAACCGATTCGCAGTATAAAACTCACTTATCAAAATCCCCAAACTTAAACTGTTTAGTCCTCGAGCACAACACAAAACTAACATGTTATACAATACAATGCAATGATATCTAATGTGTCTAAATCTATATGTCTACAAATCCAACAAAGATACCATAGAATCAAAATTATTCCTTCTACCTCGAGAAATCAAGCAAACACTATAACACTTAATATCAAAACCAATCAATAACTCTTTATCAATCCTCGAATCTTCAACTCATTATTATTGGTATAGTGTATGTGATCAACATTCATACTAACTCGATGCAATTATAAATTTAATACATAAAAATTCTCTTAGAAGGCATCATACGATGTAAAACTCAAAAAATTCAAAATAGGTAAAATCCAAATAAAATCAAACATTCCCCAAGATTAGGGTCCGAATAGGGTACTCATGATTTCTTTTTCATTCATTCAGGGGGCTCTTTGCTCTTATTTCCATCTCTTTTCTTTTTTTTTTTTATTTTTATTTTTTATAGATGGTTAGTGAGTCGTTTCACGCCCATCTCACGCCTTGTGTTTATAGGGAATATGTTTCATATTTCTTGTCAACCCACCGCAAGACTCAACTAGACATTCTTTTTTTTTCCGAAGCTTATATACCCCACTTTTCCCCCAAACTTAGGTTCTTGTCTAATTAAATGCCTTTATTACCTATCCTTGTCAATATTTCATTTAAACTAGCATATTCCTTTAGAAAATCCTTATGTATCAATTTGAACTAATAAGTCCACATAAGTGTTATTGACGTGCAACCTTTTTATACCAATGTCAAACATGCAAAAGATTCAATTCATAACTCAAAATTACATCATAGTTCTAATATTGGGTACTATATTTGTCTACTTAATCCCAATCTCATCATCGTCCAAAATAAAATGAACTACAACAACTGCTGGACATATGTATTATAACACAATGCTTAACTAAATGATATTTATATTTATTTTTTTTTTTTTATTTTTTTTTATATATGGTAAACATAACATGATTTCAAACTAAATACAATTTTTTACCATCCTAAGCTACTATGCAACTACATGACTACATGGATGCAAACCTTAATAATCCTAAAACTAAACATGAAATAACATATGCAAACCTAACTAATGACATTAAACATGCAAACATAAAAAATAAACTAAATCCCCCAAACTTGAAAACTACAATGTCCTCATTGTATAGATAAAGTAATGAATGTGTGAGGGCTTCCTTGTAATCGCCTAAGCCTGGGGTGGTGATGGTTGTTCTTCATCTAATCACTTTGGGTGGGAACCTTGCATCTAAGTTGGTCACATTGGTATACGGAATTGTGCATTGGGATTAAAGCTCGGGCGCGTCGTTCAATGAAGCGAAACACATATTCATGGCCTCAAACATGTGGTCCCCGCCTTGATGCTAGTCTCTACATTTCTCGTCGTGCCACCTTATTGTGCTCATCCACTTATCGTTGAAGGTTGAGGAACCGAGGGCTAGATATGATTTCAGTCGTGGTGCCGCCTGCTCTTCTCTGCTCTCCCATTGGCTCGTCCTCATCCGAGGTGTCTTCAGCGTCAGCCTCATCTTCCAAGGCTGATGGAAATACAAAGTCGACTCCCCTAGGATGTGACTCGCCCCCACACCGCATACCGCCATGATCATTCTTGATCTAGTGTCCAAGTAAAGCTTGGGTGGTCTCATCATCGGACCATCTAACTTCCACTTGTCTACACAACCCACAAACGAGTGATGGGTGTGGCAAGCACCGAGAAATGTCCTCGTAAGCATCGTCGAATTGAAAACCGATTATAGCCCCTATGTCAATGATGAAATCTTGCACAATCACATATAAAAGTAATGCCTTCTCTTTGGTCACATCAAACATGTGTGTGGATGGAAATAGCTTGGCACACAAGAATGCATACCATATCTTCCCATACCTTCGAGATCCTTATCACGAAAAATAGTGCCTCCTTTTCGACCTTTAATCCATGTTGTACCCAGCTTAGTCATATCCTTCAGAATAGCCTCAAAATCAGGATCATTATCACATAATTGAGCGTATTAGCAATGTCTACGCACTCAAGAACTAATAATATGTATTAATGGCGTCGGCACTGAAAGGAACTAACCTACCCTGCACAAAAGCGTTGAAAGGGGCCTTATCTTTAGCATTAGAATAGAATTCTTTGACCACACTCACAACTGCGGCCTCGGGCTCTTCCGTGAATTTATTCCAACCCTTCTGATATATTTGTTTTATCATTTCACCATCGACATGGTCTGGTGCCAATCCTCGCTTCGGTGTGAGCTTTTATCACCATGTAGTCGTAACGGTCGGTGGCGGCAGCACTTGTGAATTTTCGCCGGTCAAAGGTACGTGTTGGTGGTGTGGTCCCGGAACTCTCTCGACGTTGCCACTTTGATGTGGGTTTAGATGCCATTGAATTGAATTTGGTGAACTTCAACAATGAATGCCCCCAAACTTCACTCAAGAAAATTATCGAACACTTGGTGTGCAAGATGAGTAATACCCCCAAACTTAGTGATTGTCTTCAACTATGGTGATTGAAAGTAAAGAATTGGAAAACAACATACTCACTCTTAGTGTATCTCCAAATTGACTAAAAAAATTCTCTCAAACTCTAACCCTTGACTCTCTGACTTGGTTGGAATGTATGTGTTTGGCTTGGGTTATGAGAGGAAGCTTTTATAGAGATGATATAAGGTACAAGGTTATGGGGTGAAGTAGTGGGCATGCATTGTAATGTGGTGGAGTGATGGAGATGTAGGTGCCAAAACGTGGGTGGAGAATAGGTTGAAGATGTATGGGAGTGGGGTTTCAATTGCGGAAGAAGTGGAAGTAATGTAAACGTGATGTAACTGCCAAATCTATGACAACCCAAAAAATTAGAAAATTTTAAATGATTAAATTAAAGGTTAAACTTTAAAACCTAGAGTGGAAATAGATGGTTTATTTAAATTTTCTAAGAAAATCTATACGATTTAATAATTGAAAGAGATTATGTACTAATATATATGACAAGCCATATGAAAAAGGTTTATTGATGGTAGCAAACCGCATTAAGAGATTTTAATAAGACATTGAATTAAATGTGTAGCTTAATATATGAGAATATATTATGGTAAATATTTTTGTGAGTTATGTGAGGTATGTGTGTGATTAAATAAATATATATTGTAAATGTGTATTTATTTATTTATTGAATAAAGAGAATTATAAAGAAAGTTATATAACCTACTATTGTATATTAGGTATGAAAATTGAACAACCTAAGGGTTATAGAATTGAACAATTTAATATTTCAAATATATACTAATTTAAGAGATTAATTTTATTATCTCAACGTATTTTTTCTTAATTAAAGACAACCTAATTTGGTTATATATTTAAATCTATGTATGTAAGTATTTAAATTCCAAAATAAGTGGAATAGAAATCCTAATTAAATAAATAAGGTAATATAAAATTAAGGCATTGGACCATGGTAATTTTTCATGGCCCAAGCAATTAAAATAGAGAGCCCAATCAATTAAAAGGATGACCCAACTTTAGCCCAAAACTTGGTGTAATTTGTAGATGTCAAATTAAGCAACTTGGGCAAGTAAAAAACAAAAAAAAAGGAGGCCAAATTCATGGTGCATGCACCAGATAAACAATGGAGAATAAGAGCTTGTGTTGCAAATTTTTTTCAAAGTTTAGTTCAACCACTCCCTAGCCCATGTGTCCTCCTAGCATAGCTTCTTTAATAATTTCCAAGACTTTGCAAGATTTGCTAGATTTATATGCATACATGTATTATATGTATACATTTAAAGAAAAAGAAGTTACTTTTCTCCATCAAAGAGCTAGCAAACGAAAAATATTAGAGAGAGAAGAAAAAGAAAGTAAATAGAAAGAGAGGAGAGTGTTGGTTCAGCAGCCCCTTGAGGGAAGAAGGAAGAGAAGTTTCCATTCCTCCAAGCTCCATAATCACCTTTGGAAGGAGAGGAAGAAAAATCATCAAAACAAAAGGTTTAAAAGTTCTCCTATTTCAAAACTCTAGTTAGTTAATATGATTTATTGTGATGGTTTTTGTCAAAATAAAGATCTATGGTCTTGAACTTTAAAACTTTAGACCTACATGTTATATAGTGTATTATGTATAGATATAACTATTTTGGGTGATAAAAAGTTGGATCAAGGGAAAGAAAAGTAAAACAGTTTTTTTAAAGCTTAAGAAAATTAGTAGATTGCTGACCTAAAAAGGGAATTTCGAGATTAGTTAGATGTTCTAGAAAATTTTGGGCTTTTGATATGTTATATTATACTGAATAATCTTTCCATAAACTCAGAATGTGGACTAATTCCGACTTTGGAGCAAAGAGTTATGACCATTCAAAGTAGTCGGGTCAAAACTTTCTAACTAACTCGGGACAGTCACCTTACACAGAATTTCTGGAATTCTGTGTTTAGAATTTGGGAAAGGTCAAAGAATAAAATTTGTAATCCCGGAAGTTAGCTTCGCTTGGGCTCAAGAATCGCTCAAAAATGTTTTAAAACGAAAAAGTTATGACTGGTTTAGCGAGAGAGGGTAAATCTGGCAAAAAGTTGAAAAACTGTGATGAACGCACACTTTTGGTGCTCTGTTTGGGTAGCCTATCATACCTGAAACCCAGCCCTGATATTTTTTAAAATACTTGGGTATGCCATGTATAACATATCCAAAAATCAGATTAATCGGGTTTCACGAACAACGCGCATAAAATTTGCAAAATAGTGGATTTGGTATGCGGCGGCGGAGCGTTAACGTCAGTCTGGCGAAGTCTCGCAGACTGGCTGGCGTCTTGATCTTACATTACCTTTTGTTGGGCAGTACTGTCATGCTTTTCGCTTAATCGTTTTGATTAGTTTACGTGATCCATTTACGCGGTGTGAAATTTTTCTAAAATATTATGTCACGAGGTCTATAATACGCCTGAAATTTCGTTGTTATCTGACTCATGATTTGAGAATTAAAAATGAGCGGATAGGCATGTCAGAACTTGTAAATGAAATGAACGCCGAGAGTCGATCAGGCGAAAGCGACTTAGACGTTCGACGCGTTCCCTCGCAAGGTTCCCAAGAAAACAATAAGTCATAATAAATCTAATAAAGTCCTACGGGACGAGATTTGACTATAAGTGATATTTTATGCCGAGAAACTTCCTTTCAGGCATAAATAAAGCAATAAAAATATGTAATAAATATAAATTACATATTTAAGTATAATAAAAAAATATAGTTGCCTGTAAAATTATTTTGTGGTGCAACGAAGAATGTAAAACCTTTAAAAAATGGTTTTAATCATAAAAATGATACTTTGAGATTTTCGGTGCTCAAAATGTTGTTTTTGAGCTGAGATTTACGTAACGGAATATATATATAAAGCAAAAATGCTAATAATCATAAAATGAAAAATAAAGCACTGTGCTAATGAGATAAAATATTTATATGAGGCAATAGTCAGTGTTGACTCATGAATGGACAAACTGATGTAAAAATTATTTAAATTAAAGAAATAATATAGTATGTTGAGTTTTACTATAAAAGCTATGTATTAGTTGTTTAAACCCCAAATTTGCGAGTAAAGGTAAAAGATATTTCTGAAATAAAATTTAAATTGTTTAAGCTTCAAGATGTAAGATAATTATATCTTAAAATGTGTGAGACCTTTATTATTTATGAAACAAGTAAAATATTATTACATGATTAATAATATTAGATAATGATTAAAATATTATTAAATGGTTTATAATATTAGTAAATGATTTGAATATTATTAAATGATTAGTAATATTTGTAAATGATTAAGATATTACTAAGAAATTGAGAAGTAATAAAATATTATTAAAAGATTAATAATATTAGATGAGAATTTAAGATGATGGTTATGTGATAATAATATTATCAAATGACGATAATATTACTAGTGAGTTAAAGAATTATTCAATGTTTGATTATGTGGCTAAATGTTAGCTAATTTATTATTTGAATAATAGTGTCGTGAGATTAAATGTATTATGCTAATTGGAGGATCGATCGAATTAATGATAGGTCATTTATAAGAGATTAAATTAGATTGATTAACGATAATCAACGGTACATGCAAGTTTTCTAACTTAAACTCGAGTTAATAATTTTTCAGAATGCTAGTGATTTAATTATTGACAATTATTCCACATCTATGATTATTGTGACGCCCCCAAAATTCGGACACCCATATCTCGAATTTGGTGCATCACGTACAACTACGAATATCTTACTAAAATCAACAACGGAAATACTAGAATAATTTACATTGATATAATATAAATATTTGCGTCCCAAGGTACAAGTAACCATTACTACGACAATTCAAAGTTGATTAACTTAAACATAACTTAATCATCCTTGAATACATCATAACAAGCATAACAATAATAATAATACTTCTAGTCTTAAGGACTAAGTTATTACGTCAGCCTTGCCCTTTCCTTGTCACGTCTCCTCAAGTCGCGCCTTGCTGCTCTTGCTTAACTATAATGTTTTAGGAAGCAAGAATGAGCAACGAGTTTCCCCAACAAGTAATATAGCCGGAAGAACAAGCGGTTATAGCATTTGAATCTTTCAAGGGTATAATAATAATTGGTGGTTCAAGGATATCAAGAGATATCAAGAGTAATCAATAGGTGTCGCTATAGATCAAAGGATATCAACAAAATTTCGTGGATTTATTCATTTCGGGGTTCAACATGAATGAGTCTTGAAAGCGGTCACTAAGGACTAAGAATTCTTACAAGAATTAACAGTATTACACTATAATCCAATATAAACGAGTACAACAGGTGATCAGCCTAAAGTACCCTACGTTATGCATAACATTTAATCATACTCATGTGCGCACGTCGGTTCCCCGATAATATATAATTTCCCTTTAATGAGGGTTGTTCATCTCATTAGATTTACGATAGTCCGCACCAAAGTCAATCGGTTTGGATAGCTTTTAACACATAATAATAGTCTAGTCAAATCAAAGGCTTAGACAATTTCTTTATCATGCATTTAGGAACGATAAGTTCAATGCTTTCAACAACGTCAAGGTATACAAATGATTTTTGAATAGAAACAGATATTTGCTTGATAAAATATGATTGATATGACAACAATTCAAATGTATACAGTGTGAGAATTAAGGAACTTGCAACACAATAATAATAGTGTTCGGATACTTGCTCAATGTAAATTTGAGTGAGGTTAGGGAACTTGCCTTTAGCATCGATTACTACTTATAGCGAAAATCACCTCAATGAACTATGTTTGTCCTATTTATGTAAGTATAGGTATTCATTAGCCAAACACGCTTGATATACATATATAAACAACATGTACACATAACACATTTTTTTTTCTATCTATGTATACTGCTGCACCCATCAAAACTCATAGATGTACACTAACATGCTCATACTTTTGACCACTGCTAGTTTATTCATAATCTTTCTTCTTCGTAGTTCCAAGAGGTTCATTTCTTTAAGTAGACCATAACATCTATAATTCCCACTGACCCTTTTCTACGCATGTTTGCAGGTATTAGATTTATTTTCCCGAAGTTAGTAAAATTCTCTACTTAGAACTTATTCGTGTAATAATAGTTTACAGCAGTATAGGAATATTTATTAATCCATCCTTATATCAAGTTATGATGCTGTCTCCGAGTCCCAGGACATCTCGCCATGTCCGAAGCCTAAGACGTCTGGCCATATCCGAAGCCGAAGACATCTGGCCATGTCCGGCTTCCTAGACATCCGGCCATGTCCAGAAGATATTGCGACTTGTCCAAAGATAACACACTTTATCCAAGATATTACGACTTGTCCAAGACAACACGCTTTGTCTGAGGACATCTCCGAAGTCAGCTTTTTCAGAGACTTTGGCCTACACTATTTCGACAAAGTCTAAGTTTGTTGGGTTAATTTGATTAAGACTTTACTATATGCATACAACCTAAGGGAATTTCTTAATACATGGTCTAACACGACCGAACCCATCACCGGTTCCTAAGTATGGTGCAGCTGCACCCCATGGAGTTCAGAAGCAGTGAACATGCTCTATTTTGCAGAGTAGCCACAACTTGATTCCAGGAAATTATTAACGTATTCATGCACGAAAGTCAACTTTCTAAACACCCTATATCATGCTAATTCATCATACTTGACCTATTAATTTAGGAAAGCCAGAAATCAAACATCAAGTTAAGAACGAAGTAGAAATTATACCTTCTTGAGCTTTAACCTTGATATCTCACACAATCGATTTGGTAATGCTTAGCAATTAAGAATTCTTAACTCAGTTTCTCCAACACTCTTATCACTATAATAGACGCCATGGTGGCTTGTATTTAAAGAGAAAAGCATGGACTAGACACTTGCTTTACACAATGTTGGGATTCATGGTGCAATAGAAATGAACAATGGTTACTTAAGGAGTTGTTTAACCACTCCATACCAAACCACTTAGCTAGCCATGCATGCCTAGGATTAGCGACTTGAAAGTTTGCATAAAAAGAGAGTTTAGGCTCTTTGTTCCTTGTACTTGGTGACCCTTAATTTGGGGACAAGAGAATAGATCTCGAGACATAGACAAGGGGCTAGTCGGTCCAGACCCATTGCCCACACCACATTTTATTTAACCAACACCTTGTACCATCGCTTAACTATTATGTTGGGTTCCTATTGGATTTTAAATAACCCAAGTTTATTGGGCTAACTCAAAAGTACATCAATTAATTTATTGGGCTAGACTCCCAATTTATTATTTGGATTATAAACATGTAAATACTTAATTATTATGGCGAAGAAATTAATTAATTTAATTTGCCCAATAACACTAAATTATACACCACCCTAATAATTATTAATAAGTTGGGTTATTTCACAAAATTTAAGTTACTCACTTAATAATAATAAAAAGATTTAGTCCATCCGCATGAGCTTTCAAACCAATTCAATGATTTATTATTACTCGGTATAATTAAATGAATTAATTATATACCACCTCTCTTATTGCCATCTTTTACTTAGTAATGCATTCCTTCTTAATTATTCCTCACTAATTCCATCATTGTGTCACACAAGACATTTCATAAACCTGTCATAATTCTCCACATCTTATTAATTATTAAAAGTTCAATTTTAATTCAATTGAGTTACTCACCTCATGCCATGTAAGAATTTATAAAATAAATAATCACATGCTCTATTTATAATTATTAATATTAAATCATAAAATTTACTATTTATTACATCCTCTCCCCTTATAAAAATTCCGTCCTCAGAATTGATACAAGGTTACACAAAAAGATGGGGATAGTCTCTCCTCATCCTATCTTCTAATTCCCATGTGGCCTCCTCGATATCGTGGTTTCGCCAAACAACCTTTACAGAAGATATAACTTTGTTTCTTAGCATTTGTTCTTTCTTATCTATTATCCAAACAGGAAATTCTTCATTTGCCAGATTCTTCTCTACTTGAATGGGCTCATAGGAAATCACGTGCTTATAGTCGACTTGTATGCGGACGTAGAATTTGCGGAAATGTGAAACACGTTGTGGATGTGTTCAGATTCGGGTGGCAAAGCAACTTTGTATGCCACTTCACCCACTCGCTCAATATCTCAAATGGCCCTATGAACCTCGGATTCAATTTTCCTTTCTTTCCAAATCGATCTTTCCTTCTAAGGAGATAACTTCAAAAACACAAAACTACAGACTTTCAAAGTCTCGGTTTTGACGATGGAAGTCGGCATACTTCTTTTTAGCGATCTTGAGTCGCTACCAATCGCCCTTTATTGTTGCTTTGCCACATCGGTAGTTTGCTAGACTAATTACGGTCCCAAAAGTCGCCGTTCTTCTCAACTTCATCCCAACATAATGGTGTTCTACACTTTCTCCCGTAAAGAGCTTCATATGGCGGCATACCGATACTCGCATGATAGCTATTATTGTAAGCGAATTCTACTAATGGTAAATGGTCATCCCAATTTCCCTTGAAGTCCATCACATAAGCTCTAAGCATATCCTCCAACGTTTGTTTGGTTCGTTCACTCTGCCCGTCAGTGTGAGGGTGATAAGCAGTACTTAATCTCAATTAAGTTCCCATTCGTTCCTGCAAACTTTTCCAGAATTTTGACGTGAAACGTTGTTCTCGATCGGAGACAATCGACACCGGCACTCCATGTCGCGATACGATTTCCTTTACATACAAATTTGCTAACTGGTTCAAATTGAATCGAATCTTGATGGGTAGAAAATGAGCTGTCTTTGTTAGTCGGTCCACAATAACCCAAATGGCATCATAACCCTTCTGTGTAACCGAAAGTCCAACCACGAAGTCCATCGTAATGTGCTCCCATTTGCATTCTGGAATTTCCAAATGATTGATGTAGTCCACTTGGTCTCGGTGTTCCTTTGACTCTTTGACAAGTAAGACATCTGTTAACACACTCTGCAACCTCTCCTTTCAAATTAGGCCACCAAAAATGGTGTCGAAGATCCTGGTACATTTTTGTGCCTCCTGGATGTACAGAATACGTCGTATTGTGTGCTTCGTGTAGGATTTCCTCTCTCAGTTTGATTATAGCTGGCACCCATACTCGACCCTCAAACCTCAATATACCGTCCTTATCTACTTTGAACCTTTCTTCCTTATCTTCTACTATTCTCTTCTTTATCTTCTCACATTCTTCATCTTTCTCTTGTGCTTCCTTTATTTTATCCAATAACGTCGGGTGAGCTCTCATCATGAGTAATTTTCCTTCCGCTTCTTTTGGTTCCTCCACCTCTATTTCCAACCTTTCCATTTCTCTTATTAATTCCTCTTGAGTTGTCAATTTGAATAACTTCTCCCTTCCTTTTCTACTCAAAGCATCGGCTACAACGTTTCCTTTTCCCTGGTGATAAAGAATTTCACAGTCGTAATCCTTGATTAGTTCCAACCACCTTCTTTGTCATATGTTCAACTCCTTCCGTGTGAAGATATATTTTAGACTCTTGTGATCGTATATATCTCACATTTTCTCCATACAAATAGTTCCTCCAAATTTCAATGCAAAGACTACTGCCGCTAACTCCAAGTCATGGGTAGGGTATCGTTTTTGAAATCTTTCAACTCGTCGTGAGGCATATGCAATAACCTTTGCCATGTTGCATTAGCACAAAACCAAGTCCTCTATGCGATGCATCACTATACACCACAAATTCTCCGTCATCATCGGTAATGATAATCTGAGCGCCTCACTCAACCTCCTCTTCAATTCTTGGAAACTTTCCTCGCATTTGTCCGTCCATACGAACTTCTCTGTCTTCTTCATTAGATTGGTCAGCGGGGTTGCTATCTTAGAAAATTTTTGGATAAATCTTCGATAGTACCCGGCTAAACCTAAGAAACTCCTAACTTTTGTTGGCGTCTTCGGCTATTCCCAGTTACTTACCGCTTCCACCTTTGCAGGATCCACACAAATTTCGTTTTGATCTATCACGTGTCCTAGAAATTGAACCCTTTCCATCCAAAATTCACATTTTGAAAATTTAGCGTACATCTTTTCCCTTCTCAATGCTTCCAAAACCATCTTCAGGTGTTCGGCGTGCTCTTCCTTCGTCTTTGAATAAATCAAAATGTCATCGATAAATACTACTACGAACTTATCTAAGTATGGCCTGAAAACTCGGTTCATCAAGTCCATGAATGCTGCCGGAGCATTGGTTAACCCAAATGACATCACTAAAAATTCGTAATGTCCGTAGCGAGTTCGAAACATCGTCTTTTATATGTCCTCCTCTCGCACTTTCAACTGATGATAACCTGTTCAGAAAATCATCTTGGAAAAACACTTCGCTCCTTTGAGTTGATCGAAAAGGTCATTTATCCTTGGCAATGGATATCTATTCTTAATTGTCACTCGGTTCAACTCCCGATAATCGTCTGAGCCTCATCGATCCATCCTTTTCTTTACAAACAACACTTTGGTGCTCCCCAAGGAGACACACTTGGCCGAATGTAACCCTTATCTAATAACTCTTGCAATTGAATCATCAATTCCTTCATTTCTCTTGGCGCCCATACGATATAGGGCTTTCGAAATTAGTGCGGTTCCGGTGCTAAGTCTATTATGAATTCAATTTCTCTCATCGGCGAAGACCCAGGCGATTCATTTGAAACACGTCTTGGAAATTTCTTACCGATATATCTTTCATTTCTATTCCCTTTTGTTGAGTGTCCACTATATAGGCTAAATAACCTACATCCTCCTTTCTTTAATAATTTCTTAGCTTTGCATTATCGTAAGGCAACACAATTGCTTGAGCGATTTAGCTACTCTAGTAAACACTACCTTAGGCCGATTTGAGGTCCGAAGGTTCACACTCTTCTTTGACAATCGATTATCGCAAAGACATGGTGGGATAACCAATCCATTCCTTATATCACATCAAACTTTCCCCAATTTAATCGAAATTAAGTCTACGTTTAGTTCGTGACCTCTAATGTTTACTGCAACAGCTTTTGGTAAAAAACTACTGGGAATTACTTCCTTATTAGCAATCTCTACGTTCAATGAATTTTCTAAATGTTCGGGAGGTATGTTTAGTCGATTAGTAAATTCTTGAGACAAAAAGGAATAGGTAGCACCGAATCAAATAATACATAGGCATTTATATTATTGATTGGGAGAATACGACACACCACATCCTTTGCGATCACTGCGTCTTGGGCGATCATGTTAAAGGTTGAGCGTTCGGTTAGGTTGGATTGTGTTGGTCCGCCGATCATCGACTTGTTGCCCCCCCTTGTTGGTCGCTTCCTCCGTTGCTCCCCTTCTTTGGGCAATCCTTGATTTGATGCTCAATTGAGCCATACGCTTAACATCCTTGATCTTTTTCGACTTTTGGGCGGTTGGGTGAAATGTCCCTTCTTGGCGCATGATTGTAGCGAGATGTTACGCCCTTCCAAATTCCCTTGATGGTTTTTCCCACATTTGGAGCAAGCTTCACTTCTTTTCTTAAACCCTCCTTGATAACTTTACGATCGGGTTGATGTTTGATTGGTTGGTGTTGTTATTGTTGTTGTTGTTGTTGTTGTTGCGGTTATCCCATTTCCTCTTTCCCGGATAACTTCCACCACTCTTTACTCCTCTCACGAGTCTCTCCCCAACATTCTTGTTCTTCTTCTCCTTGTTGTATTGGCTCAATGCCTCGCTACCTCCCTCAGCAATTATCGACTTCTCCAATAATGTGGCGAACGACTCGATTTGAAGGACCGACACCTTGTTGAACAACTAAGGTTTTAGTCCATGTTCGAAGCGTCGAGATTTCCTTTCTTTAGTGTCTACTTGATGTGTTGCGAATCGTGCGAGTTCATTGAACTTGGTCGCATACTGTGCCACTGTTATCTCCCCTTGTTTTAGTTCTAGAAACTTTACCTCCATCCTATTCTTCATGCTCTTCGGGAAGTAATTCTCGAAGAACAAAGTCTTAAACCTTTCCCAGGTTATAGTCCCTTCTCCCGCCCTCTGTTGATTTGCTTCCCACCAGTAGTTTGCTTCACCCTTCATCATATATGTAGCAAACATGGTTTTCTGGTCTTCACCCACGAGCGATGGCGAAGGCTTTCTCCATTTCCTTGATCCACGTTTAACGCTTACAATAGGATCGGTAGTACCTATGAATTTCGGAGGTCCTACACTCTTAAAGTCCTTGAAGTTTGCGACTGGAGCTACTTGGGGAATGGGTGTTACTTGTTCATTTCTTCCCCTAAGAGCCTCCCCTAACAAATCTACAAGCCTCTGAATGGGATCTACTTGTCCTCTCTCATCATTAACCAACTCTTCCGGTGCAGTAAATCTATGTCTGGGCGGCATTTTTCTGTATCATAAAACTTCCATTTTTATTATCTAATTATATTACTTAAACAATTCTCCATAAAAGGAATAAGATTTCAGAATACATTTCAGAACAAGATCATTTATATTCATATGCCAAATTGTTACATTATATGATTATCTCTAGCATACTTCTATAAATAACACAACTTATCCCCTAATATCACAAAAGATGGGGACAACCATTAACATACTGCCCCTCTAATATAACTCAAAATTTTGGGGCTTACAACTATCTCACATTCTACATAAAAGACTGAAATTACAACAACCGATAATACACTACATAACGAACTACAACTAATAACTTTTAACGCCTAGACTTAATCTATCATTTCGCGCTCCACAGCGCTCTGGTACTCCCCTTGAGTAATGTGCACCACTAAATCTCGGCTTATGGTGTGCGGGGTCTGTCCCTGCTTTGCCGGGTAGTGATTTACCCCATCAATCAGTCTCTCCATGGCCGTGCGCACTGCATAGCCTATCATATTCATCTTTCTCCTTTTGCACCTCACTTCATCTTCTAGATCGTTAGCCCTATCATTGGCCCCTTCCCACTTCTCTTCAAAATGGATCCTATCCATTACCTCCATCTTTAATTGAGTACGGATAGCTTCCTTCTCTGTCCTCTCGCTCAACTCCCTCTGCTCCATCTCTTCCAACTTCCCTGCCAGTTCTACATTCCTAGCCACCGCCCTGTGAAACCAAGCCCCCATCTGGATTCCTGCCTCCTTATGGTGAGCAATCTCTACCTCCATCTCCTGCATCACTAACTTTCTCTGGTGGTCTTCGTCCCTCAGCTTTTGGAATTCGGATTCCCTGTCCCTAACCTCAGCCTCTAACTCCTCAACTCTGCACCCCTAACTCTAAAATCTGCTCCTCATACTCCCCAACATCCTATCCTCAAAAGTAGCCTCGTCGGAGTCCCCCAAGGGCTCAAATCCACCATCACGCCCTCCATGGGCTCCTCCTCCGGATCGAGACTCCTCGGGTATTGGCTCCATCTCCTCTTCCTCATCATCATCATCGATAGGGACTACAGATTGATATAGACTTCGCTATCAATGGTGTCTCATATACCATGTGTATGTCACGCGCTCCTCTTCTATAACTCCTATTAGGACCTCCAATGTCGGTCATCCTACAATCACCAACACAAGACAAAATAAACAACAACTCTATTAGAATGTTAAATAACATTAGTTCATTGTATAGAATGAAGTTATATTACAGAACACGCTAAGTCCATCTCTATGAAACTCTATATGACTTCCATCCCTTTACTCTCTTCTATGTTCTCCTAAGTTATAATCTAAGGGCTCTCGCTCTAAGGTTTATAATTATAGCTTTGATACCAACACATGGCGCCCCCAAAATTGGGACACCCATATCTCGAATTGATTGCATCACGTAAAACTACGAATATCTTACTAAAATCAACAACGGAAATACTAGAATAATTTACATTGATATAATATAAATATTTGCGTCCCAAGTCACCGTAACCATTACTACGACAATTCGGTGATTAACTTAAACATAACTTAATCATCCTTGAATACATCATAACAAGCATAACAATAATAATAATACTTCTAGTCTTAAGGACTAAGTTATTACGTCAGCCTTGCCCTTTCCTTGTCACATCTGAAGTACCGCCTTTCTCGCAACTTAACTATAATGTTTTAGGAAGCAAGAATGAGCAACGAGTTTCCCCAAAGAAGTAATATAGCCAGAAGAACAAGCAGTTATAGCATTTGAATCTTTCAAGGGTATAATAATAATTGGTGGTTCAAGGATATCAAGAGATATCAAGAGTATTCAATAGGTGTCGCTATAGACTGAAGGATATCAACAAAATTTCAGGATTTATTCATTCCGGGTTTCAACATGAATGAGTACTGAGCAGTCACTAAGGACTAAGAACTCTCCCAAGAATTAACAGTATTACACTATAATCCAATATAAACGAGTACAACAGGTGATCAGCCTAAAGTACCCTACGTTATGCATAACATTTAATCATACTCATGTGCGCACGTCGGTTCCCCGACAATATATAATTTCCCCTTCAATGAGGGTTGTTCATCTCAGTAGATTTACGATAGTCTGCACCAAGTCAATCGGTTTGGATAGCTTTTAACAAATAATAATAGTCTAGTCAAATCAAAGGCTTAGACAATTTTTTTATCATGCATTTAAGAACGATAAGTCCAATGCTTGCAACAACGTCAAGGTATACAAATGATTTTCGAATAGAAACAGATATTTTCTTGATAAAATATGATTGATATGACAACAATTCAAATGTATACAGTGTGAGAATTAAGGAACTTGCAACACAATAATAATAGTGTTGGGATACTTGCTTTCGATGTAAATTTGAGTGAGGTTAGGGAACTTGCCTTTAGCGTTGATTACTACTTATAAGCGAAAATCACCTCAATGAACTATGTTTGTCCTATTTATGTAAGTATAGGTATTCATTAGACAAACACGCTTGATATACATATATAAACAACATGTACACATAACACATTTTTTTTATTCTATCTATATCTTCTTTTGCACCATCAAAACTCATAGCTGTACACTAACATGCTCATACTTTTGACCACTGCTAGTTTATTCATAATCTTTCTTCTTTGTAGTTCTGAGAGGTTCATTGCTTTAAGTAGACCATAACATCTATAAATCCCACAGAGCCCTTTTCTACTACGCATGTTTGCGGGCATTAGATTTATTTTCCGAAGTTAGTAAAATTCTCTACTTAGAACTTATTTTTGTAATAATAGTTTATAGCAGTATAGGAATATTTATTAATCCATCCTTATATCAAGTTATGATGCTGTCTCCGAGTCCCAGGACATCTCGCCATGTCCGGAGCCTAGGACGTCTGGCCATGTCTGAAGCCGAAGACATCTGGCCATGTCCGAAGCCTAATACATCTGGCCATGTCCGAAACCGAAGACATCTGGCCATGTCAAAACCTCTAAGACATCTGGCCATGTCTGAAGATATTGCGACTTGTCCGAAGACAACATGCTTTGTCCGAAGATATTAGGACTTGTCCGAAGACAACACGCTTTGTCCGAGGACATCTCAAAAATCGACTTTTTTAGAGACTTCGGTCTACACTATTTTGACAAAGTCTAAGTTTGTCGGGTTAATTTCATTAAGACTTTACTATATGCATACAACCTAAGGGAATTTCTTAATACATGTTCTAACATGACCGAACCCATCAGCTGGTTCCTAAGTACAGTGCAGCTGCACCCCATGGAGTTCAGAAGCAGTGAACATGCTCTATTTTGCAGAGTAGCCACAACTTGATTCCAGGCAATTATTAACATATTCATGCATGAAAATAAACTTTCTAAACACCCTATATCATGCTAATTCCTCATACTTGACCTATTAATTTAGGAAAATCGATAATCAAACAAGACTCAAGTTAAGAAAGAAGTAGAAATTATACCTTCTCAAGCTTTAACCTTGATATCTCACACACTGATTTGGTAATGCTTAGCAATTAAGAATTCTTTACTCAGATTTCTCCAACACTCTTATCACTATAACAGACTGCCATGGTGGCTTGTATTTAAAGAGAAAAGCATGGACTAGACACTTGCTTTACACAATGTTGGGATTCATGGTACAATAGAAATGAACAATGGTTACTTAAGGGGTTGTTTAACTACTCCATACCAGCCACTTAGCTAGCCATGCATGCCTAGGATTAGCAGCTTGAAAGTTTACGTAAAGAGAGTTTAGGATACTGTTCCTTGTACTTGGTGAGCATTAATTTGGGGACAAGAGAATAGATCTCAAACATAGACAAGGGGCTAGTCGGTCGGGCACATTGCCCCACGCCACATTTTATTTAACCAACACCTTGTACCATCAGTTAACTATTATGTTGGGTTCCGAATTGGATTTTAAATAACCCAAGTTTATTGGGCTAACTCAAAAGTACATCAATTAATTTATTGGGCTAGACTCCCAATTTATTATTTGGATTATAAACATGTAAATACTTAATTATTATGGCAGCAAATTAATTAATTTAATTTACCCAATAACACTAAATTATACACCACCCTAATAATTATTAATAAGTTGGGTTATTTCACATAATTTAAGTTACTCACTTAATAATAATAAAAGATTTAGTCCATCCGACATGCTTTCAAACCAATTCAATGATTTATTATTACTCGGTATAATTAAATGAATTAATTATATACCACCTCTCTTATTGCCATCTTTTACTTAGTAATGCATTCCTTCTTAATTATTCCTAACTAATTCCATCATTGTGTCACACAAGACATTTCATAAACCTATCATAATTCTCCACATCTTATCAATTATTAAAAGTTCAATTTTAATTCAATTGAGTTACTCACCTCATGCCATGTAAGCATTTATAAAATAAATGATCACGAGCTCTATTTATAATTATTAATATTAAATCATAAAATTTACGGTTATTACAATTATTGATTCGCACTTAGTGCACATTGCATATGTTTATAAAGGTATGAAAAATTTGATCACCTTCATTACCAAAGTATTTGTTCATGGTCATTGTTGACTACTCAACGTTATTAATTCAATCATTCATGTATTGAAATTCGATTAATGTTATTTCACAATTATTATATTGTTGAAAACTTGAAAGCTTATTCTTTCTTTCAATCATGATATATTTGAAAGGAAAATTTGTTGTTCACCCTTGCTATATCATGATAAAAAATTCAGATTAAGATGAAAGTTCGAGTAAAGACATAAGCAAAGACAAAGTGCAAGATTAAATTATGGTGCAGTTAGATATATTAAATTTTCTGACGAAAATTGCATTGTAAACCTTTTTAGATATTGAAGGTATGTATTAAGTTAAGGTTGTAGACCTTGCGAATGATGTGTAAAAGTTTAATGTATAAACAATTTATGTTTATATCTTCCACAATAGTTATAGAAATTATGTACCAGATCTGTGGTAAAAAGTACCCGGATTTGGGGGCGTCACATGTGGTACTCAAAGCCGAAGGTTATAAACCTTAGGTAGGTGTACCTTAGGCTATAACCGCGGAGATGATAATAAGTAATAAACTCAAATAGAGTTTAAGGTATAAGAGAGGAATTTAAGAAATTCATCATTAAGTAAAGAGAAAGATAAATAAGATTCAAAGAAGAATCTTGAAGAGCTATAAGGATAAGAATCCAGAGTTACCTGACTCTTGTAATAAAGATGAAAAGTGAAAATAAATAGACTATGTCTATAAGATGAAAAGTGTAAATAAAATCATAATATAATATAATATGATTAAAGAGAAGAATAAGAAGATTGTAGTATAACACGATTGTAAGTATAAGGAGAAATGATTACAAATTAAGATCACGACGTGATCAAATTAAATCGTTGAATAACATATGATATGTTAAGTGATTGGTATGATATAGCTTGACGCTATAAAGAGAAGCTATTATGGAATGGTACGATGTAAACTAAAAAAAAAGAGTGATAAATGTTAAGATATGGATTAAAGAAAATTCGTATTAAGAAAAAAGAAAGTTAGAACTGTGTGGGATTTCAATTGAGGACTCAGGTCAGCAACTGAGTTGTATGATTCCTTGTATGGGCGAGGAATTTGAACTTGGTTTTAGAATCACTTAGCTTCTTGTTCGATATATTGGTTAGGTTAACCAATTCTTTGTATGGGCGGGGAATTGTCCGCTTAGCTTCCTATATTGATTAGTGGTCGAGTTTAGTTTGACAATAACTTAGTTTCTTACATTGATAATCATTGGAACCTGATGTCGCGTTATTTGTTATATGCATGGTGATAAGGTGATTCTTTTCTCACGTGTATAACGAATAGGTAGAGAATATAAGGATAGTTGCAAGTTCTTATAACTCATACATATGGTAAGTTCATGACTCATAATCATATGGTATATTTTTGAACCCCTCGGCGAATGGACACCTATGGTCTAACTAGAATAAGTTCCGAAACTCATATGATTATGGAAAGTTCCTGAACTCATAATGTGTGGTAAGTTTGACGAACTGGGTATAGTTATGTTGTGAATGGAGCATTAAGGATGATAGAATAGATAGATTTATTAAGCAATGGATCATTAAAGAAATTAAAGTTGATGATGGAAGTATAGGTATTCCAAATCTTCTAGCTATGCTAGACTTCAAAATATTTTACATCAAGCTAAATTCGCACTGATGTGCCTTTAAAAATGAATTTTATTATCCTCAACACATGGTGACAAGTGTGTAGGTGTGGACTTCGGGCCACTAACACATCGTCACCTGTTGTGGCATGATGACACCAAAGCTGATTTTCAAAAGTTTTTGAATAGTTTAAAGAAGAGTCAATGCTAATTGATTCGGTTAGACAAAAATGATTTGAATTATCAAAATGTATTTTTATATCATTAATGCATCATACAACCTGGTGCAAAGATGACAAAAATGATGGAGTTATCAATGCAGAATTACTTAGTGTCGGATGTGATCTAAAGATCGTCAGCCCACTATAGTATGATGTAGTATGACAAATTCACATAATGACGGAATCCTCAAACGGACTGTAAATACAGTGCGGTATCATGACGTCATAAAATGATTTTAAGAATTTTAAAGGTAAATTATTGCCAACTGAATTTGGCCAGCAATGTTTCATTTGAAATTTGAACTATTGATATGCTTCTAAGCTATTTCATTCAACCAGACAAATGTTTATGGAATTCAAAGTATTCTTTGAAAGCTTATGCCAAAAAAAATTATTTTGGTACAAAATCTTATGATGAGTCTGAGGTGAACAACCCTGAAAATGGGGATATACTAATTGTATAAAATATTCCAATCTAAGAACGCATATAGTCGTTTCGATTACTAAGGTACAATTGACTGATCATCTAAAGTACCCGTATCAGCAGTTTACCTTCTTCGTGATTGTAAATATATTGTTAACCTTTGTAAGGGGTCGAGTACCTTTTTCTTAATTAAAATAGGTCGCAGGTAGTAATACCTATAAACCTCAATAGTTCATGGTCTATATGACTCCTCAGCATGATTTGAAAATTTTAACTCTTGGGAGTGTTGTTTTGGGTAGCATGTGATGATGTGTATGAAAGAGTATGAACTCGTTGTGTATGCGGTAGAATCGATATGATTGAATAAAGGTTGTATTGAAAGCCTAGTTTTGGTGAATGAAAGGAGTACGATGTAGTAGGTTGTAATTTCGAGGATGAAATTCTTAGAAGAAGTGGTGAATGTGACAACCCAAAAATTTAGAAAATTTTAAATGATTAAATTAAAGGTTAAACTTTAAAACCTAGAGTGGAAATAGATGGTTTATTTAAAAATTTTAAGAAAATCTATACGATTTAATAATTGAAAGAGATTATGTACTAATATATATGGCAAGCCATAGGAAAAAAGTTTATTGATTGTAGCAAACCACATTAAAAGATTTTAATAAGACATTGAATTAAATGTCTAGCTTAATATATGAGAATATATTATGGTAAATATTTTTGTGAGTTATGTGAGGTATGTGTGTGATTAAATAAATATATATTGTAAGTGTGTATTTATTTATTTATTGTATAAAGAAAATTATAAAGAAAGTTATATAACCTAATATTGTATATTAGGTATGAAAATTGAATAACCTAAGGGTTATAGAATTGAATAATTTAATATTTAAAATATATACTAATTTAAGAGATTAATTTTATTATCTCAACCTATTTTTTTCTTAATTAAGGATAACCTAATTCGGTTATATATTTAAATCTATGTATGTAAGTATTTAAATTCCAAAATAAGTGGAATAGAAATCCTAATTAAATAAATAAGGTAATATAAAATTAAGATATTGGACCATAGTAATTTTACATGGCCGAAGAAATTAAAATAGAGAGCCCAATCCATTAAAAGGATGACCCAACTTTAGCCCAAAACTTGGTGGAATTTGTAGATGTCAAATTAAGCAACTTGGGCAAGTAAAATAAAAAAAAGAGAGAGGCCAAATTCATGGTGCACGCAACGGATAAAGAATGGAGAATAAGAGCATGTGTTGCAAAAAATTTCAAAGTTTAGTTCAACCACTCCACAGCCCATGTGTCCTCGTAGCATAGCTTCTTTAATAATTGCCATGACTTTGCGAGTTTGCTAGATTTATATGCATACATGTATTATATGTATACATTTAAAGAAAAAGAAGTTACTTTTCTCCACCAAAGAGCTAGAAAAAGAAAAATATTAGAGAGAGAAGAAAAAGAAAGTAAATAGAAAGAGAGAGAGAGAGAGTTTTGGTTCTAGCAATTTCCCTTGAGGAAAGAAGAAAGAGAAGTTTCCATGCCTCCAAGTCCCGTAATCACCCTTGGAAGAAAATGAAGAAAAATCATCAAAACAAAAAGTTTAAAAGTTCTCCTATTTCAAAACTCTAGTTAGTTAATATGATTTATTGTGATGGTTTTTGTCAAAATAAAGATCTATGTTCTTGAACTTTTAAACTTTAGACCTACATGTTATATAGTGTATTATGTATAGATCTAATTATTTTGAGTGATAAAAAGTTGGATCAAGGGAAAGAAAAGTAAATCAGTTTTTTTAAAGCTTAAGAAAATTAGTAGACTGCTGACGTAAAAATGGAATTTCGAGATTAGTTATATGTTCCAAAAAATTCTGGGCTTTTGATATGTTATAGTACACTGAAGAGTTTTTCCATAGACTCCAGGATGGACTAATTCCGACTTCGGAGCAAAGAGTTATGACCATTCAAAGTAGTCGCGTCAAAACTATCTAACTAACTCAGGACAATCACCATACACGAAATTTCTGGAATTCTGTGTTTAGAATTTGGAAAAGGTCAAAGAATAAAAGTTGTATTCCCGTAAGTTAGCTTCATGTGGGCTCAAGAATCGCTCAAAAATATTTTGAAACGAAAAAGTTATGACTGTTTTAGCGAGAGAGGGTAAATTTGGCAAAAAGTTGAAAAAGCTGTGATGAACGCATACTTTTGGTGCTCTGTTTGGATAGCCTATCATACACAAACCCAGCCCTAATATTTTTAAAAATACTTGGGTATGCCATGTATAACATATCCACAAATCTGATTAATCGGAGTTACGAGCAACGAGTATGAAATTCGCAAAAAAGTGGATTTGGTATGTGGTAGCTATGTGAACGCTGCTTTCGATAGCGACATCTCGCATAACTAGGCGTCTTGACCTTTCTCATTTACCTTCTTTGGGCGGTGGTACGACATGCTTTTAGTTACCTTTGTTTTGATTAGTTTACGTGATCCATTTTTGATGTGAAATTTTTCTAAAATACTATGTCGTGAGGTCTATATAATCGCTTTGAAATTTCGTTGGTATATGACTCATGATTTGAGAATTAAAAATGAGCGAATAGGCATGTATCGAAACTTGTAAGCGAGTGAATCTTAGAAGCGTCCGGTCGTCGGCGACTTTGACGTTCGACGTTCAATCGCGTTCCGAAGCAAATAATAAGTCATAATAAATCTAATAAAGTCCTACGGGACGAGATTTGACTATAAGTGATATTTTATGCCGAGAAACTTCCTTTCGGGCATAAATAAAGCAATAAAAATATGTAATAAATATAAATTACATATTTAAGTATAATAAAAAAATATAGTTTCCTGTAAAATTATTTTGTGGTGCAACGAAGAATGTAAAACCTTTGAAAATAGTATTAATCATAAAAATGATACTTTGAGATTTTCGGTGCTCAAAATGTGGTTTTTGAGCTGAGATTTACGTAACGGAATATATATATATATATATATATATATATATATATATATATATATATATATACATATATATGCGAATAATCGTAAAATGAAAAATAAAGCAAATGTGCTAGTGAGATAAAATGTTTATATGAGGCAATAGTCAGTGTTGACTCATGAACGGACAAACTGATGTAAAAATTATTTAAATTAAAAAAATAATATAGTATGTTAAGTTTTACTATAAAAGCTATGTATTAGTTGTTTAAACCCCAAATTTGTGAGTAAAGGTAAAAGATATTTTTGAAATGAAATTTAAATGGTTTAAGCTTCAAGATGTAAGATATTTATATCTTAAAATGTGTGAGACCTTTTGTAAGACCCCAACTTTTATGAATAAAGATTAATTTTTCTCAAAATATTTTTTGAATATTATGGTGTGGATTTGATATAATGTTATAGTTGTGGGTATTATTTACAAATTTAGTAAAAGTAAGCAAGTGGTTATATAATATTATTTGGTGGGGAATATTCATTTTAATAGGAAATATTAAATGCGACGACACAATCATTAATTGGAACCCATAACGGAAGTATTGTAAGTAGTTAGAAAGCTTGCGTAATTATCATTTTATAAAAATAACGACAAAAGTTTTATCGTTAAACTGTTGAACTACCCGGTGGTAAAAGTATAGTAATACGCGTGGTTGCATAGTAGAACACGGTACTGATTATTGATGCTTACGTGAGAAGTCACTCAGTTATACTCAATTATTACTACAGTAATTGTTGCATCATATCTCTCATATTATTGATTCAATTATTGTCACAGTATCATCTGCATAATATTTATTATTATTAAATCAATAATTGAGACGACAAAGTTATTCATATTATTACTTGCAATATTGACAATGTCTATTATTTCTGTCAAGGAGAGGTTTGGTCACCTAATTGCACGACAATAAGGAGAAATCCTTATCGGAAAGCCCCCTCTTTCTTGGGAACGACCTAGTTGTTAAATATTGTGAGTTATAATATTAATGATGAATAAGTTGGTGTTTATTAAAGATGAAATTGATAGTTCCATTGTGTTGGGATTATTAGTGTTAAGGGAAATCGACATTTTTTTCGATAATAATTGATGTCTGGATGTTATATTGACCAATCGGGTAATTAACCAGATAAATGAGCAATTAATTTCTATTATTTCACATGCTTATAACTATTAAGTCATATGAATGAACTATTAATTCACATTATTTACTATTAGGGGAGGTGATGCAATTTTGATAATACTTGCAGAACTAAATTAAAAATGAAGAAAAAAAGGAAGGTATTATACTGTAATATTTTGAGCCCCAAAATGTGCAATTATCGAAACTATATTTTCCTATAAATAGAAGCTCATTCTTCTTTCATTCTCACCAATTCACTAAGTCTCACAAGAGTAATTATTATAGAGAGAAATTATAGAGAGAAAGAAGAAGAGAAGTCTGCTACCTCACTATTCTAGTATCCAGTTTCTTCTAAGGTAAGGGGTATTATTTCTTTCGTATTCATGAAGAGAGTTATTTTCTTTCAATACTCGTAAGGGTTGTTATTCTATTCTTTATTATTCTATTGGAATAACCTGTCTGTGCGGTCTATCGCATGCCTGGTGAATTTTTTTGTTATTCCATTCTTTATTATTCTGTTAGAATAACCTGTCTGTGCGGTCTATCACATGCATGGTGAATTCTTTTGGTATTCCATTCTTTATTATTCTGTTGGAATAACCTGTCTGTGCGGTCTATCGCATGCATGGTGAATTCTTCTGTTATTCCATTCTTTATTATTATATTGGAATAACCTGTCTATGTGGACTACCACATGCATGGTGAATGATCCTTTGTATTCATTCCTTATTAATTGTGAAAATGATCTGTCTACGTGGATTACCGCATGGCGGACAAAAATCCATTTGCAGTTTCATATATTCTATTATACTCAGTTGGTTAAAGTTTTGGCTTCTATACTCCATGAAATTAGTAGAATATCCTGGATATTTGCGCTTCACCCAATATCTTTTCATGGAAATATTCTTCTAAGCATTCTTGAATTTTACTCCACAAAACAATATCATGTTGACAATTTGGACGTTATTGATTTCTGGATAAATTAAATTATAAATCTTTAAAAATTTATACTTGAACTTGTTTTATTGAATTCTTATATCATTGTCATCATTCTCACGTTTATAATATATTGAAAGTCATTTGTGGTCTGTAGTGCATAGATGGACTTGGTATGATTATGACCAGGGATTATTCGGTATAATCATGACCGTAATGTTACAACTGATGTGGTAAAAGTCCTCATTGGCCATAGTGCATTGATGGACGGTTGTTGTCATGATCATGACCATTGATGAATACACGAATATTCTTGGCCCGTAGTGTATGGATAATTTGTGGTCGTGATACTAAAGAATATCATTGGTCGTAGTGCATGGATGATGTGGTTTATTTATTAAGCTGAGTCTCAACGATAAAAGTGATGAAAAATCTTTTAAATCATAGAAGATAGTAGATTTTATTCTCTACTTGACTCTTCTAATGGATTGTTTATTCCGCTGCAGTTGTTGATCTAAAACTTGTTGTCTATTATATTCTATCAGTTGTTATACTGTTGAAGGCTAATGATAATTTATTATGCATATCTTAGTCATAATATTTCTTACTAGGCTAGTTGAGCTCACCCTTTCTTTCACTGTTCTCTTCAGGAAATGAGAATATAGATGGGAAGAGTTGGGTAACGGATTGACGGTCCAGATGGTTATTTTAGTAGTCCTCACTATTCTATAAAATAGTGTGACAATAAATGTAATGAGGACTCCATTGAGTGTGGATATTGTCTAGATGATAATATTCTTATTGAAACTCTTAGATTATGTTTTGTCATATTTTACACGACTATTGTATAATTAAGTTGTATTTGAATTTTGTACCATGTATGTAAGACCCCAAAATTTTTAAATAAAAAGGAATTTCCTTTATTTATTATTTTGAAATAGTAAGGGTTGATTTGATTAATGTGGATAGTTAAGGGTTAAATCATGAAAATTTTTAAAATAAGCAAGTGGTTATAAAATATTCATTGTTGTCGGGGAATATTCGTTTGGTGGTGGAATATTAAATCTTTGTCGGGAATATTAAATGCGACCAAGCGACCGTGTGTGGGCCCATAACGAAAAACGATTGGATGAAGAAAGCGACAAATATAAGTTATTTTTAAATAACTTGGCGTAGTTATTGTTATCTTGTTGGAATACCCGTGGTTAAAACACACTAATCTGGCGTTGTTGAGCAGTGGCACTGCGGTATTGCACCAATTATTGATTCTTACGTGAAGAAGGCACTACTCAATAATGGTTACGATAATTCTTATTCGATTATTTTATTGAGTTAATAATTCTTTGTGTTGATATTTTATATTGTTGTTGTTTCATAATTGTCATTACACGGTATCTTTCATTATCGAAGCAATAATTCATATTATCTGAATAATATTATTAGATAACATTATTGGCAATGTCTAGAAAGTTACATCTAAGGAGAGGTTTGGTAATCTAATTGCGGCATGATGAAGAAGAAATTCTTATTGGAAAGCCCCTCTTCTGAGGAGCTGCACGGTTGTCGATATTGTGATTACGTAATATTATTTGTGAATAATTAATTATTGATTTATATGATGAGGAAAATATTGATTTTATGTGGATATAGATGGAGAAAATTTTTAAAATGACAATTGTTGAAAATTAATATTTTATCTTTTTACGATAAAATAATTCATTTTAATATATTATTTTAATAATATATTAACGGTGATATTTTACAACGAATGTGGGATATATGAGTATATGAGGAGGAGGAAGAGTATTTTGTGGCATTAAATGTTTAAAACATGTTAAACATGTCGGTGGACCCCATTTATTGGTTGAAATTTGATTATATCCTGTAAAATCGCTTGATTGTGGATTTCGGTCAATTTCTATTTGGAATTTGGAAAAACTTTCTTCTGCAAAGTTGTAGAGAATTGAATTTCCTATAAAAACTCATGAGATTCGAATTTTCTGATGAAAGGGCTATTTATTATGAATTATTGAAGTTCCGAAGCTCCGAAATAATTGATTTTTGGGAGTTTAAATTATTTTTGTTAAGAAAAACGTTTTTTGTATTTTTTTTGGACATCATTAACATGTGTGGCTGGTGTTTTGACCAAAAGGTGGGCTAAGGAAAATTTGTATAATTATATTAATATTATATTAAATTTTCTGCTTTGGTGTTCTAAGCAATTTCCTATAAATAGGGTGCTTAGGTTAGAATTGAAAATCACACCAGAAACTGAAGTTTTCTCTCTATTTCTCTCTCGATATTTTGAGCGTATTCTTGTGAGTATTTTGAGTATACTTTGAGTATTGCTAGGCGGTGAAGTTCCTTGACCTATATACGGTATTCTAGCTAGAAATCTTGATCTTTCGAGGTAAGGGATATTATTTTTTTGTAATGATATTATTTCTTCAATATCATTATCTTTGAAATGTTGATCAAATTTAAAACTTTTACTGCTTTGAAATTTCCTATAAATAGGGTGCTTAGGTTAGATCTCTCTCTATTATTATCGGTTTTATCAAATTTTGAGTATTGCTATAATGAAGTCTTAGCCTATATCATGTGTTTCATTCTTGATCTTTCGAGGTAAGGATGTTATTTTCTTCTCAATGATTTATTTCTTGATATCATTATCTTTGAAATATTGGTTGGAACATTTTATCAAATTTGGAACTTTTTCATGTCGGGTTACTATTAATGAGTTACTATTCACGAGTTACTATTCATGAGTTACTATTCACGAGTTCTTATTCACGTACTATTAATGAAGCGTGAAGATGTTTTTGTGGAATTTCTATCTTTTGGTGTCGAGAGTTACTATTCACGTATACGCCTTTATTCACGTATCTGACACTATTCACGATATCTCGGCACTATTCAATAGAAAAATAAAATTTCTTCTTTTTGTCCAAAATATCTATTTTGGATACTAACTCTGATTGTATCCATGTTTTGATCATTCTTGAATTTTACACCACTATGATTATTTTGAGGTATTTTTTTGGGCGTGGATAAAACCAAGTACGAATCCTAAATCCTTAATCCTTGTCATTTTGTTTCAATCGGATTCGTTTCTTTAAAAATATTTTTCATCATCCTCGGTCTTAAATGATGATATTATTGAATATCTTTGGCTTTGTAGTGCAAAGATGAATGATTTCTGAAGAATATCTTTGGCACGTAGTGCAAAGATGAGCAGTGTTGAGATGAACATGATGGATTGATTAATATCTTTGGCACATAGTGCAAAGATGAGCAGTGTTTAAATAAACATGACCAATTGATGAATATCTTTGGCACATGGTGCAAAGATGAATATTTGATTCGGATGTATATTGATTGATGTTACGAGGATAAAATATTGATGATGGACCATTAAATTCATAGATTATAATAGATTTCATTCTCTACGTAACTCTTCTATGAATTATTATTTCATTGCGAATATTGATCTGAAACTTGTTGTCTATTGTATTCTATCGATTTTTCCTGTTGAAGACTAACGATAATTTGTTGTATATTATCTTAGTCATAATATTCTTTCTTGGGCTAGTTGAGCTCACCCTTTTCCTTGTTGTTCCATTTTTCTTCTCGGGAGGCGAGAATGTAGCGAGTCTTAGTCGGGGTATGGAATGAAGATTCTAGAGAGAGTTGTTTAGTAGTCCTCACCATTTTTGTAAAATAATGAATCAATAATGTGATGAGGATTTATTTGAGTATAGATATTGTCTAGAAGATAATATTTGTATTCAAACTCACAGCTTTCTTGTTGTAATAATAAAGTTGTAGTTGTTTACGTACCATGTATTTGGCGACTCGAGAATGGGTGTTGTGTATACCTATTTTGGGGGCGTCACGGTTAATATCGAGCTTAGGATATGATCTCTAAGCGGAGATCGGGGAATAGAACTAGGAGGAGAGGCGAGTAAATCCTTCGCTAGTGTGTCCTACCTAAGCTTATTTGTTAGTTGGTCGATATATAGGGATATTATGTGATATATTGATTTCCTTAATTAACCCTTGTTTTATGACGGTGTTGAGAATGTCGAATTGAGAATATTAACATGGAGTAAATGAGACCGTGGAGATGCTGTGATTTACCAGCGAGGAGAACGTGCAACAGTGGCAATGTACCTCCTGTGAACAACACCATGGGCGCGATGATGAGCGAGGGGATGTTTAGAAGTTTTTGCGGTTCATGCAAAATCGAGACGAGGAGACTTCGTGTTCAAAATCTGAGGAGGAAATGATAGCAATTCACGGGTTGTCACAGCCCAGCGATTCAAAGAGTTGGGACCACGAATTGAGGGAAAGCGGATCCGATCATGGCGGAAAACATGGGTTAAGCAAATTACCAAGATATTCGATGTCTTGGGATGCGGAGAAACAGAAGGTTCCATTCGCCACCTTTATGTTAAAATGGCGGGCGGATCTTGGTGGGAGTCGTAGGCGTACCCATCCAACACCGCTCGGCGTATGTCGTGGGAGACATTTGAAATTATTTAATGACAAATACTTTCACGAAAGTGTTAAATCATATGAAGGAAGTGGAGTTCATCGATTGGAACAAAACAACATGGCGGTGTCTCGATGCGAGGCAAAGTTTGCGAGTTATCCGTGTTTGCACCTCATTTGGTGGAGAATGAGGAGCGATATGGCGGGATGTTTCTTAGAGGTTTGAAACCCGGCATACGTCGATATCTCATTTCTCATAAATTTTCTCTCTATTCGAGATGTTGTCAGCGAGGCTCAGGTTGTTAGAGCGAGATAACGATGCGTTCAACCGAGGGACCATAACCGAGATCATCTCAAAGATAGCGATCATCGAATAACGATAACCAATGGAGAAAGAAGAATCTGAGACAAAGGCGGTAACCACTCGGTGGTAATCATGGCCGTGAAAATAGAAGAAGCGAGTCGGGAGGAGATTTTAAAAAGAGGAGATTTAACAACGACTATATGAAGGCGGCAGTCTTGCGTGAAGAATCTAGTTCTAAGGGAGGAGAACGACCACCCCATTATATGCTACAAATGCGGAAAAGAGGGACATATCGATTCAAAACTTTAACAGTTCAAGGTATGCTATAGTTGTGGAAAGGAAGGACATATCGCTTTCGAGATTATGCGATGGCGAAACCTAGTTCAATGGGGCGGTGACTCAAAAAGATCGTCCCGAAAAGTCAAAGTCAACGATTAGGGAAGAGCGTTTGTCGTGACCGGTCAAAATGCAAGGAACCCGAACGAAGTTAGCACGGTTAGTCAATTATAAATTCTTGCGAAGTATATACCTTACTAGATATCGGTTCTACCCATTCTTTTATCTCTCTCTACTTGCGCTCAACGTTTAAACTTGACTCAGGAGAAATTAGACTTTGACCTATCTGTGGAAACTCCGTTAGGAGAAACTTTCATCACATCCACTTGTTTATAAATCTTGTTTGATTCAGGTTGGCACTATCACACACTGTTAACCTTATTTCTATAGAGATATTTGTTTTGATGTGATTTTAAGGTTAACTACTCATCATGCAAAATTGATTATTTTCGTAAGGTTGTTAGTTTTCATATTCCTAAGCAACTTTGTTATTCAATTCAAGCAATCAAACCATTGTAGTCAAACATTTTCATATCAAGCCATGAAGTCATTCGTTTATTACGGATGTCAAATTTTCTTAGTCCATGTTATGGATTTGAATAAAGACACGTCGATTTGAATAATATTCTGTTGTTATTGATTTTTTCTGACGTATTTCTGAAGAATTTCTTGGCTTACTCCCAAAGCTTTGATATTAAATTTTGTATCGACTTTGAACCCGGTACAAAACTCATTTCTAAAATCTCATATCGAATGGCTCTATTGAACTTCGTGAGTTAAAATTCAACTATAAATTTGGTACTGAGCCTTTATCTTGTGACTTCCTTTGTGGAATTCACCTAAGCGAACTCTCTGTAGGGGCGTCATATTAGATGCGATAGTAAAGCGATAGGTGTCATTGTGACGTCTTATCCAAGATTGGGATATGAGTCACGATTGAGAGCAACCTAAGTCGATTATCGAAATACGTAGCTTTCAGGCTTAGTTGGTTATTATCGGAGATTCGTTGAAGGATATTCTCGAATCGCTATTCCGTTAACTTAGTGACTCAGTAGAGATACAAAATTCATATGGAGCGAGGAATGCGAGAAGATTTTCCAAGAGCTCAGAGGCGACTCATTTAAGCACATATTCTAACCATACCATCTTGGAAAAGCGAGCGTGGTAGGTGACGCGATGAGTAGAAGATTATATCTTGAGGAGCGAGTGCGATGATGTCAAGTATACGCGTAGAGCCAACTTTAATAGAAAAAGTTAAGGTTGCTCGAAGCCACAGGCCCTTGAAATCTTGAAGAAGAAAGTACAAGAAGGAGCTATTAGGAAGCGAGAATTGATGAAGAAGGAATACTTGAGTCCACTCTAGACTTTGTGTTCCTAACGACTCGATTTGAAGTACAAGATTATGATGGAGGCACACAATCGCCATTTTGCAATCCATCACGGAAGTACTAAAATGTATCGTGATCTTCGACATACATTTTGGTAGAAGCAATATGAGGAGAGAGATCGCGTGGTTTATCTCGATGTGTTTAACTTGCCAGCGTGTAAAGGCGGAGCATCTTGTACCTAAGGGTCCGTTGCAACCACTTGAGATTTTGAAATGGAAGTGGGAACACATTACCACAATTTCATTACTAATCTTCCTGGGTTTCTCAAGGCATAGATGCGATTTGGGTTATTGTTGATAGATTAACCAAGTCTACTCATTTCTTCACCGTCTGAGAGACTTATTCCTTGAGCGTCTTTCTCGTATATGCGTAAATGAGATTGTGAGATTGCATGGCATGCCAGTATCCATAGTTTTAGATCGTGACCCAAGATTCACTTCATGATTTTGGGTTAGTTTGTAGAAAGCTATGGGCACGAATTTACTATTCAGTTTGGCATACCATCCTCAAACGGATGGGCAATCAGAAAGGACTACTCAAACTCTTGAAGATATATTAAAACTCTGTGTCCTAGATTTCAAAGGATGTTGGGATAAGTACTTGCCATTGGTGGAATTCTCATACAACAATAGTTATTAAACAAATATAGGCATGGTTCCATTCGAAGCATTATATGGACAAAAATGTCATTCTCCAATATGTTGGGATGAGGTGGGTGAAGCAACATTGTTGGGACCCGAGTTAGTACGTATGACTAATGATTCGACAACGTATACAAACGGCACAAGATCGACAAAAGAGTTATGCGAATCTTCATCGAAAGGGCGTGGAATTTAATGTGGGGGATCATGTATTGTTGCGAGTTGCTCCATGGAAGGAGTTACAAGATTTGGGAAGAGAGGAAAGCTCAATCCACGATTTATTGGTCCATTTCAAATTCTTGACCGAGTAGGAAATGTAGCCTATAGACTTGCGTTACCTCAAGTATGTCTCGTGTTCATAATGTGTTTCACATATCTCGTACTTATAAATATGTGAAAGACCGAACCACGTTATTGAGTTAGAAGCCCACGAAAATAGCGAAGACTTAACGTATGAGGAGGTACTGTCAAGATCTTGGATAGGAAGGAGCATGTCCTACTGTATGAAAGGTCATACCACAAGTTAAAGTTTTGTGGAGGAATCATGCTATAGAGAAATGACACAGGAATTGGAAAGCGAAAATGAAAGCGAGGTATCCTCACCTTTTGAAACACAGAGTCGTAAGTCAATTTCGAGGACGAAATTTCATAAGGAGGGAGGTTGTAAGACCCGAAATTTTTAAATAAAAAGGAATTTCCTTTATTTATTATTTTGAAATAGTAAGGGTTGATTTGATTAATGTGGATAGTTAAGGGTTAAATCATGAAAATATTTCAAAATAAGCAAGTGGTTATAAAATATTCATTGTTGTGGGGAATATTAGTTTGGTCGTGGAATATTAAATCTTGTCGGGAATATTAAATGCGGCCACAGCGACCATGTGTGGGCCCCATAACGGAAAAAAACGATTGGATGAAGAAAAGCGACAAATATAAGTTATTTTTAAATAGCGGCGTAGTTGTTACCTTTGTTGGAATACCGGTGGTTAAAACACACTAATACTGCGTTGTTGAGCAAGATGTGCTGCAGGTATTGCACCAATTATTGATTCTTACGTGAAAGGCACTACTCAATAATGGTTACTGATAATTCTTTATTCGATATTTTATTGAGTTAATAATTCTTTGTGTTGATATTTTATATTCTTTGTTGTTTCAATAATTGTCATTACACAATATCTTTCATTATCGAAGCAATAATTCAAATTATCTGAATAATATTATTAGATAACATTATTGGCAATGTCTAGAAAGTTACATCTAAGGAGAGGTTTGGTCATCTAATTTGCCTTGATGAAAGAAATTCTTATTGGAAAGCCCCTATTTCTGGAGCTGCACGGTTGTCAATATTGTGATTACGTAATATTATTTGTGAATAATTAATTATTGATTTATATGATGAGGAAAATATTGATTTTATGTGGATATAGATGGAGAAAATTTTTAAAATGACAATTGTTGAAAATTAATATTTTATCTTTTTCGATAAAATAATTCATTTTAATATATTATTTTAATAATATATTAACGGTGATATTTTTACAACGAATGTGGGATATATGAGTATCTGAGGAGGAAGAGTATTTTGTGGCATTAAATGTTTAAAACATGTTAAACATGTCGGTGGACCCCATTTATTGGTAGAAATTTGATTATAGCACAAAAATCGCCCGGTTTGTGGATTTCGGTCAATTTCTATTTGGAATTTGGAAAAACTTTCTTCTGCAAAGTTGTAGAAATTGAATTTCCTATAAAAACTCATGAGATTCAAAATTTTCTGATGAAAGGGCTATTTATTATGAATTATTGAAGTTCAAAAGCTCAAAAATAATTGATTTTGGGAGTTTAAATTATTTTTGTTAAGAAAAACGTTTTTGTATTTTTTTGGACATCATTAACATGTGTGGCTGGTGTTTTGACCAAAAGGTGGGCTAAGGAAAATTTGTATAATTATATTAATATTATATTAAATTTTACGCTTTGGTGTTCTAGCGTTTTCCTATAAATAGGGTCTTGGGTTAGAATTGAAAATCACACGAGCTGAAGTTTTCTCTATTTCTCTCTCAATATTTTGAGCGTATTCTTATGAGTATTTTGAGTATACTTTGAGTATTGCTAGACGATTGCAGTTCCTTGACCTTATACTTATTATTCTAGCTTTAAATCTTGATCTTTCGAGGTAAGGGATATTATTTTTTTGTAATGATATTATTTCTTCAATATCATTATCTTTGAAATGTTGATCTGAAGTTTTATCAAATTTAGAACTTTTTCATGTAAGGGTTACTATTCACGAGTTACTATTCACGAGTTACTATTCATGAGTTACTTATTCACGAGTTCTTATTCACGAGTCTTATTAACGAAAGCGTGAAGATGTTTTTGTGGAATTTCTATCTTTTGGTGTCCGGAGTTACTATTCACGATATCAAGGCACTATTCACGTATCTGACACTATTCAATAGAAAAATAAAATTTCTTCTTTTTGTCCAAAATATCTATTACGGATACTAACTCGATTGTATCCATGTTTTGATCATTCTTGAATTTTACACCACTATGATTATTTTTGAGGTATTTTTGGGCGTGGATAAAACCAAGTACTGAATCCTAAATCCTTAATCCTTGTCATTTTGTTTCACTTTGGATTCGTTTCTTTAAAAATATTTTCATCATCCTCGGTCTTAAATGATGATATTATTGAATATCTTTGGCACATGGTAGTGCAAAGATGAATGATTTCTGAAGAATATCTTTGGCACATGGTGCAAAGATGAGCAGTGTTGAGATGAACATGGCCGATTGATTAATATCTTTGGCTGTAGTGCAAAGATGAGCAGTGTTTAAATAAACATGACCAATTGATGAATATCTTTGGCACATAGTGCAAAGATGAATATTTGATTCGGATGTATATTGATTGATGTTACGAGGATAAAATATTGATGATGGATTTTAAATTCATAGATTATAGTAGATTTCATTCTCTACGTAACTCTTCTATGAATTATTATTTTCATTGCGAATATTGATCTGAAAACTTGTTTATTATTGTATTCTATCGATTTTTCCTGTTGAAGACTAACGATAATTTGTTGTATATTATCTTAGTCATAATATTCTTCTCTTGGGCTAGTTGAGCTCACCCTTTTCCTTGTTGTTCCATTTTTCTTCTCGGGAGGCGAGAATGTAGCGAGTACTAGTCGGGGTATGGAATGAAGATTCTAGAGAGAGTTGTTTAGTAGTCCTCACCATTTTGTAAAATAATGAATCAATAATGTGATGAGGATTTATTTGAGTATAGATATTGTCTAGAAGATAATATTTGTATTCAAACTCACGCGATTTCTTGTTGTAATAATAAAGTTGTAGTTGTTTACATACCATGTATTTGGCGACTCAGAATGGGTGTTGTGTATACCTATTTTGGGGGCGTCACAATGTATTTGGCGACTCAAGATGGGTGATGTATACTTATTTTGGTGGCGTCACAGTTGGTATCAAAGCTTAGGAATATGATCCATGGCTAAGATGTGAGACTAGAACTAGGAGGGGAGAGACGGGGAATTCCTTCGCTAGTATGACCTACCTAAGTTTATTTGGTATTTAATTGGTCAGTCAGAGTATAGGGATAATATGTTGCATGTCAATTAACCCTTGTTTTGTGGCAGTATTTGAAAATGACATCCGAGAATGTTGAGAATAACAATGGAGCACAGGAGACCGTTGAGTCTCCACATATCAATAATCAAGATAACGTGCATCAGGAAGGCGACAATCCTCATGCAAACAACAACACTGACCAAATGATGAACAGTGGAATGTTCAGAGGCTTTATGCAATTTGTTAGTTCCCAGTAGGCACAATAGATCTAGAAGGGGGGGGGGGGGGGTTTGAATAGATCCTTTTAATTTCAAATACTTTTCTGGTTTATTTTGTATTGCTCATAATTTAGCATATGACAAACATAAGAATCTTTTCAAGCACAACGGAATAAGTAAAAGATCCCCTTCATTGATACATTCATAATCATACATACATTGTTCGTAGAGTTAGTTCAATTGTAAGCAGGTAAAACATATATAGCAGTTATAGCAATTAATAGACATAATGTAAATGACAGTAGGTAAAAGACACAAGGGGTTTTAAGTGGTTTAGAGACTTAAGCTCCTAATCCACTCTTCTTCTTTTAAATAGCAGGATTTCCACTAAGGAAGGGCAGCACCCTGAATCACTAAGATTCCTTCAAGGCCAGCAGCCTTAGGACTTCAGTTCACTAAGAAGACTTCAAGCCCAGCAGCCTTGGAACTCCTCTAGTTTCCTAGGAACTCTTCAAGCCCAACAGGCTTGGAACTTCATTTAGTCCCTCCAGACAAGGACCCCTCAGGCCCTGGCTTCTTGTGAGTTGACTGTTTGTTTGTTGGTATGCTTTGAACATCTTCTGTACTTAGCAGCTTGGCGTGATCATCCTTGAAGTGCAGTTGAGTGTTTCATGATGCTCAACTTCTTTAGTTACTCAACCTCCTCTGATGATCCCTTGATGAACTGCCTTGAAGATCATTCCTCTTGATACGTGATGGTTGCACATGATGGGTTTCTAAGATGACTATAAGTTCTTCTGCTAGGTACTTAGAAACTTTCTCATGCTTACCACCATGATGACGTTTGTGATCTCCCTTCTTGATACTTGATGCCTTCTCATGATGGACTTGCTAAGATGACTATGAGCTCTTCTGTATGGTACTTAGAGTCTTCCCATGATGGACATCAAGATATCATTAATGCTCTTCTTTTTCTCGGCAGTTCAGAACACTCTTCATGAAGTAGAACTCTCACTTCTATATTATAGAACTCTCACTTCTACTTCTTTCTTTATATGTCTCTAAGTGTTCTTGGTGGATCGTAGAGTGAGTCTTCGGACTCACTATCTCACATGGTTTAGAACAGTCCACCGTTACTCTAAACTCGGCAACTCCAGCAACCCTCGATCTTTGAAGCTCTTGCTGATTTATACTCCTTCCCAATCCTATCATTGGAAAGTAGCCGTTGAAAGCTATTCAAATATCCTCACAAATCTCGAGTTGACTGAGGTAGACTGCAGATGTGACATGTCATACTTTTTTTGACACTGCAGTCTACTGTTTCACCTACCCCTTCAGAGATGTCACTTTAATGTCTTGGGTAAGTCAAAGACTTTATTTCCTCCTTCTGATTTCTCGATCAGAGGTTGTCCTTTTGCATCGACGCTCTCAATAAGCACTTGTCCGAATATTACCCTTTAAATTGAACCGTTGCCGATGCTTCAATCTTCAGCTATTCGAACTATGCGATTCTGATGCAAGTCTTCATGGACCTGATTGTAGTGTCTTGTTGACTGGTAGAGACAACACTGCGATCTTGAAGAGTGTTGATTGGATCTTCAATGTAGAACACCTCTTCCTTTTCTTGTGCAGTGCTTCAACACTTCTGCTTGCCTCAACATCTCTCAGATACTGATGACTTGACTTCTTTGTTCTGGCCCCTTCTGAATAGCAAGACACTTCAGATTTGTGGCGTGTCCAGCTCGCTTTCTCCTTGTGATCTCCCGTTCACTTATCATCAATGGACTGGCCCAATGCTTAATCACTTTAGCCTTGTTATTCAGAAGTTGTCCAGTATCTCTATGTGCACTCCATCAATTCTTTCTTTATTTGGTAAACACTACGTCCTGGGTGCTTCCAAGATCGGCGTCTTCTATCTATTTGACAGCTACTGTACTAGCTGACTTTCCTTAGACAGTTACTAAAGTCTTCTTATGATCTCCTTGTGGAAGACTTCATCTTGAATGGCTTCACAACTCAATCTAGATGCTGATTGAGTTGGTTCTTAGATCTTCTGTTAGCTTGCATGCCATTCGTTGAGTGCTCTTTGGTTTCCTTCAGATGGGATGTATCTTTGCAGTGCCAACCAGAAGCTTCATTCCTTTGGATATTTTGGGAGTACTCATTCGTTGAAAATCGTTTTTGCTTTACAATTCTGTCTTGGCATTGTGAGTGTCGACATCGGGATTTTTGGATGTCCCTTTTCGTTACTTGTTCTTTGGTGTTCTCATTTTAGGTGAGATTTATTTGAAAAAATAAGTGAAAAGGTCCGACATGTATAATGTCGACGATGGATCGATAAAGTCGCTCATTGTTGGTTTTTTAAATGTTTGTACCAACACAATTGAGAAAAGGTTTGCACATTGACCCGATGATGTGACATCTTTGCTATATCTGGTCGGTGAAACCGATATTCATTAGGGTCCGGGACTTGGTTATCTGCGGGGGAAGGTGTTAGGCACCCCCGACATCCGTGTTACCACAGTGACCGCCTCTTTTCAAGAAACTGTTATCTGAATGTGTGTGTGTATGGGTCAATGTGCTGTTATTTGGAAGTAGTGCGAGGCCTCGTTCGAACCTATATACACAGGGTTTGAATTTATTGCAAAAATCAATTTTAAGCAATATATGGCAGTGATGTTTTATAAAAGAGGTTTTCAAACCCTGATGATCAATGGTAATTGAGACCTTTTACACTCCCATTTTATTAAGTGATCGGCTTGATTGATTTTATTTTATGAATCCGAGGCATCCGTATGAAAATAATGTACAAAATAATGCCGACTTCCTCATGGGTATGGAAACCATCTGAGGAGATTCAGACACCGTAGAATAATTTACAAGCTGCTTATAGCTGAAAATGTCCATCACGGGAACCGAATCTAGATCCAATAGGCTGAATCTGTGATCACATGATTCCTACGCGCACAAAATTATGCAATTTGTATGAAAAGCGATAGCGGTATATATATATGAAGTCAGTAAATATATATATATATATATATATATATATATATATATATATATATATATATACGAGCGGATCACCAACCACGAAGCACCTCCATGGGGATCAAAAATGTAAATAAAGTCATAAAAGCTATCAACCGTCACGGAGGAAACTCGGTAAGTGGGATGAAACGTAAATAAAGTCAGAATAATCGGTCCAACCGCCACGAAGGAAACTCAGGCGGGACGAAATGTAAATAAAGCTGTAAAAGTGATCAACTGCCACGAAGAACACTCCAGGTATATATATATATATATATATATATATATATATATATATATATATATATATAAGCAATAAACGCATCGGATGTAAAATCCAGGCTCATCGAACAGAGTTCGAGAAAACAGTTCATATATATAAGCAAATAAATGCTCCAGACCGAAGTCTAGGCTCAATCGAGGCATAACTCGATAATGTTAGTCAATATATATATAAATATAAATATATAATATATGTATATATACAGACTGAAATGAAACCTCAGACCGAAGTCCGGGCAAAAGCAAGCAACACGACTCTCAACGTGTAGAAGGGTGTGTGCAGAGATGAAGAGAAAGACTCTAAAGTGTGTGAGAAGGCTTACAGTTGACTGCCAAAGAAGACTTCAATATCTTTAGAGTGGGTAAACACTGACTTTTGTAGGTACAAAAGGGCTATATATGAGCTCACATGTGTTTAAAAGGGGAAAGTACACTTTATGGGGTGAGTGCAGAGCAAATTGGGCAGGGCTTCCTCGCCTTTCTTCTCTTGGAAAATCAGCACCCCAAGCCCTCTATTTATAGGAATTTTAGCTGAAAATGTACCTGCGGCTGAGCCGAAGGTGTACCAAAGGCAACCCGGGTGTACCCGAGTTTTTTGGGTCGGGTCGTCTCAAAGTACGTGCACTCGGGCACTATAATGTCCACTCAAACTTTTAGAAGTGCAATCCGGGCATCCGTGTAATGTATACAGGACCTATTTCGGACCGCCGTTGTGGAGAATTATACGATGTCATGGGATTAGAGTTTGTACGAAGTCATTGAAGATGGGACGATGCCCTCTGGTCTTCAAGCTTCAACTTTCATCCGTTACCCCGCACAATAGTCACTCGGGATTGATTAGTCTTGTGGGACATCGTTGCGTAGAGACGTGATGTGGCATCGTGTTGACGAGATGAGGATGTTGCCCCTCACCAGTGTTATCACCGGATTGGGCTGATAAAGCAGATGTTGCTCAGACTTCACTGAGATTGGGTTGCTACAATTGTTGAAGGTCCTCATTGTCATCTTTGAGGTGTCCATGTCTTCCCGATGTTATTGTCGGGTTGGTACAATGTATCTCATTGTGAGTGCCGAGATTGAATCTGGTTGCATTTGAAGCAAGCATTTCCAGGGTTATCGCCAAAACTGCATTCCTTGGGGTTATCACCAAGGTTGGGAGCTATTCCCATGGTTGGAACTGAGACTGGATACCTCGGGGTCATCTCTGAGATTAATCGATCTTCTCCGGTGTGTGTTCTGGTATTGTATCTGCAGGCCTCGGGGTTACATCCAAGGTTGGAATTGTTATTCTCGGATTGCGATCCAGGGTTGATGCTGAACTTCTGATAGTATCAGGTATGGATTTGGATTATCTTTTAGGGTTCCCTCTTAAAAGGCGAATCTGTCCTCCTGCAATGTTAGTAACAGTAGTACAGAAAATTTTGAGTGTCTACAGATGCCCCTCTTTATCATACTCATGCATGGCGATGCATGGGTAGGATAAAGAATCCTAGACACTTGAAACGTAACAAGACGAACATGGTACTATGGATTGCAACATGATGCAAATGTATGATGCGTGTGTACGGGGTTGTAGCCCAACACGCTGGGGATGATTGTTGGCTCCCTGTTGCTTCAACTTGGGAATTGACAATGATGACCAGATTTGATGTGTAATCTGAATCTGTTAGGATGTTGATGTTAGAGTTATCATTAAATTCCCGTGTCTTTGAAAATGATTTGATCTTGAAGATGTACCTCTTATGTGTAAGAGATCTATGGGGATAAGGCTTGATCTGTTTGAGGATGTGTATTACATATTCCATCATCTATCCTCTTTGATAATATTGACTTTTTCTGGTTAGTATCGCCAGAGTATGTCAAGATCCTGTTAGATTTACTGCCAACATCAAATGTTGTCAGGGATGCCTGACCTTCGTCAACATGTGAATCAACGGTTGAAGAATCCTGTGGGATATACTGTCAAGGCTGTTTGACCTTCGCTGACGTGTGAATCAACGGCTGAAACTTTATTGGTAGATTGTCGAGGTTGCTTGACCTTCGCTGGAATGTAGATCAATGGAGCATTGCGTTGTGACCCCCGCCGGGGATATGTTGGGGAATACGAGCAGTTGGGTATGAAAACCTCGAATAGCTCTAAAGCTCTGATAGGTTTAATCGCTATCGGCTGAAATGAAGTCAAGGCTGCTTGACCTTCGTTGGTATGTGTGTCAATGGTTTAAATATACTTTGTAATCCCATGCCGTGACTTCACGTTGTAATCCCCGCCGGGGATCTACTGGGGACTTATGAGTACGTACGCAATTATCTAATAGCTCTCAATGCTTCGATGGGTTTACTTGCCATCAGCTGAAATAACGTCAAGGCTGATTGACCTTCGTTGATGGATGTGTCAACAGATGGACGTGTGTTGTAACCCCCACCGGGGTTCTATGTTGTAACCCCCGTTGGGGACATACATTGTAACCCCCATCGGGGACATACATTGTAACCCCCGTCGGGGATATACGTTGTAACCCCCGTCGGGGACATACGTTGTAACCCCCGTTGGGGAATGCATTTAGGGTAACGACCCGGGGTTGGTGGCATCGGAGCTGAATGAGGTATTGTCGGACGTGATTTGTAGCAAATGAGATCATTGGCAGGGTATACCTCGTGCTCGGGTGACTACCAATGAGCGATGTATAGACTCAAAGTTTTATCTGAGAAGACCAGGATTGTATGCTATTTTGCTCAATCGCGTGGCATTTTTGTTCTCGATTTGACCTTTCCAGCCTGTGAGAACTCCTTTGTAACTAAAACTGGACCGAGCCAGAGGGGTGGGACCCACATAGGGTGCTGCAGTGTACTTTTCTTCTGCGGTAAGTAGATGAACTGCGACGATAATCGTGGATCATAAATCCTGCAGTTGGTCTTCACAAGTCACTTTCAACTTGCTTCGCGATAGGAAAACCGTGAGCCATCTTGAGATCAACGAAGTTCGGCTGCTTTACGCAAATTTCATCACCGCATGTCTGTTCTACACTATCCCAGTAGCGTATGCATGTATGTATTTTTCCGCTTTTATCCGTTGGATTGTGAGTTATCACATGAAATGCATCTAAACACATAGTAGTGATTATGTATGCAAAATGCCTTGATAAAAATATTCAACATAGTAAATGTTAGTATTAAACCATGTTGAACATAATGATGTGAAAAATTTAACTTTTGAGGCAAGAAAATTGGCACCTTTTTCTCGCTATTTTGTCCTTTTTGAGGTCCAATGAGCAAAAGGTAGTAAGACAAAGTACTCCTAGTATTGAGGTTAGCCTTATGCATGATGATTTTGATTTTTAATGCATATATTATGTATATGACTTTGGGGCAGGTGTGCTACTGAATGACCACCTAGACATGCTTGTGTGCATGTAGATAGTCCTATTTTCAAAGGGGACTATGGCAAATTTTTTCCAATTGTAGGCATTGGTTAGTCATGCATTTTAACTCTATTATATGTTAAAGTAAATGCATGCATGCATATAGTCATAAAATGCATTCTAGAAAGCTCTAGGTAAGGAAATACCACACCCTTTCTGAGGTGATTTGGAGACTTGTTGTCCAGATATTGATGGATCCGGATCAGCCGAGCAGTTCTCACAGGACCACTTCTGACATACGACGGAGGGCTTCCGAAGTGCCTCGTCCCCGTTCTGTCAGACAGCCTCATCGGTTGGTGGAGGACGTGATTCGTCCTCTTCGGGCAGATGTGCCAGACGTGGAGGACGAGGAGGCGGATATTCCGATTGAGGATCCCGCTCCTGCTGCGCATGTCCCTCGTAGGGAACTTCCGAGTATTCAAGTCGTAAACCCAGAGTTGCTGGGTGATTTGAGCAGACATCCATCGATGTACTTGAATGCTAACGAGGTATGGCGTTAGACTTTGATCTTCCTTCTTTTCTATTGATGAGGATTAAAGGGTTCTGATGTTCATCTGCATTTCATGCAGGTTCCTGGTTTTACACAGCCTCGAGGGAACTAGTTCAGCATTCACTCCATGTACCACGCGCTTCATCCTGACTATAGAGCAGTAGTGCATGACTGGGGATTTGGGGCATTCTTCTCTATCCTCCCCCGTCGTTGTCCCTGGGGTTACCTCAGGGCATTGTCTGAGCGATGGTTTCATCAGACTCACTCACTCCATCTGCTGGATTACGAGGTGATGATGACGCCTATGGATTGACAATTTATCACAGGTACGGAGTTTAGAGGGGAACCAGTGCCTTGCATGGAGAATATTATCCCTCTTCGCCGGATCCTTATTAGGAGTTTGGTGGGCGCGCTCAAAGCGGGGGGCGTCCGTTCAGGTCCTTTGAGTGTAGATGCTATGAGTAGGCTTTTGAGTGAGCCCATGCCTGATGATGTCAGAATCAGGGATCGCGTTCTACGGTGATTGTTCCTGATGATCATTCGAGGCTGCTTCATAGCAGATAACTCTTCTACGGTATCCTTTGCTTTGGTCAGCGCCACACGCGATGTGGACAATATAGGAGAGTATGACTGGGGCTCTTACACCTTTGCTTATTTCCTCTGGGGCATGCGCATACGCTCACAGGGTTTGATCGAGGCTTGGCTACGATTTTACCCATTTCAGTTGGTGAGTATTTCTCTTGTCTTTTCCCATTCATAGGGTAAGAGTGTTTACTGATAGCAGATGTTTTGTCATTGTGTTGGCAGTTTTGGGCCTATGAGAGGCTCCCATGTTTGCATCCTGTGAGTGTGTTAGGTTTAGATACCTATCCATGAGGACAATGATGGCACCATTCTATTTTTCTGGAGGTCCCTGTAGTTGAGGGATTCACTCACTGTCGTATGCAGCTGGAGTTGCTGACAGCTGACACCATCACATGGATTCCCTACTTAGGGGAACATTTGACCATCGGCTTTAAGGATGGACACCCGACTGGAGTCGAGCATTTGATTTCCAGCAGGAGAGTTCCTCTCTTCACAGATGGAGGCAGGGAGCTCTATTTAAGAGAGCGTGCTATTAAGAGCACCACAGGGGAGATCCGTATCCGATCTTGCCTCCTGTCAGGCATCATTGGCCCGTATCACAATCACCCGTCACTGATATCCCATTGTTGGGGATTGACGATTTTGCATTATCAGAGGGCCCATGTACTCAGGAGACGTTCCAGCGGTGGTGGTCCCCTTGCACTATTGTAGCCTAGTCCCGCGCCACACAGTTTATGGGGGATATGGTTCCAGGATCCTTGATGATGACGGATTGGGTAGCTTGTGTCCGAGCTCCGACTCATATGACCCAGATTGATAGTTTGACCCAACAGTTGGACCAGACACATATATTTATCTAGCATTTGGGCAGAGATCCAGCAGAGGCGGAGTCATTTGTTCCTTCCAGCTCAGGCACTGGCCCCTCAGACAACCCATTTGGTTTTGCCGGTACAGATCCTCCTCTTTATAGGTCTGAAATCCCTGTTGATAGAGATCTAGTGACTCAGGAGGAGTTACATCAGGTGGATAGGATTGATGACGTGGACATCGAGACCCTGGTCTTCTTCTGATGTATATTCTCGTTATATCTTTTGATAGGCCTCTGTTAGATATTGGGTGGCTATTCCCCATTCTCGCTATATCTTTTCATAGGCCTCTGTTAGTAGTAGGGCGGTTGTGCCCCATTTCCCTATATTTGTAGCTGTACAGAGCTGAAGTATTAGATGATGATATACTTAGGAATGTATGCACCGTTTTTTCATTCCCTATATCATATTGCCATCTATTATCTGTTATGCATGTATCATGTTATGCATATGTATGTATGTCTAGAGATATTCAGCATTGACCACTGGATGGTCTTATGACACGGCCCGTACAGATGTCTTCTTCGACCGTTAGCCGTATAGATCATACCCCATCATCAGTGGTGGTATTGGGTATGCGATCGTGGTACGATAGCATGTCACCAACAGACACGGTGACTGTAGATCAGTTGTTACAGCATACCATGACTTTATAGATGTTTCAGGTTCCCGCAGGGTTTGTAGACGGGATGCTAGAGCATTGGCTATCGGATAGGCAGGTATTCCGATTTTGTACCCATGAGTTGACTCCTACTTTGGAGGAGTACGCATGTTTAACGATGTTACCTTTAGACAGACCTTGCGTGCATCTGGCTTTGGGAGATATGAGTAGACGATTCATGACTCTCACAGGATTGCGGCGCAGAGTAGTACAGGACGAGCTGACATCTAGCCACGTGATATCCCAGCATTTTCTGTATGACAAATTTTGCTCGGAGGATAGCTACTCACGATATTCCGGGGATTTCATCGCACCGGAGGACCATTGGCGTTTGGCCAGGGTTGATGTACTGATGCTATGCGTAATGTCATATGTCTATATGCTGCGTTACATGGATGAAATAGACATTGGTGTTATCATGGCCGTGAGAGCTCTTAGAGAGGGTCGCACCATTGTACCTATGATTGTAGCAGAGACCCTGCGGTCAGCATCCTACTACTGTACTTACCCGTCAGGAGTGTTCACTGGGAGTTCGGTCATGTTGTATGTCTGGTTTATATCACACTTGAGATCGGTTGGTACCCTTAGACGGCATGCGTATTGGTTCACCCATGATGTAGCCATGTCATACTCCTTTCAGCCATCAGAGTGTACAAATGCTCGGTCTTGGTCCGCATTTTTGGTAGATATCAGAAATCCATTAAGCATATTGCCGTGCTCAGGGCTTTGCTCACTAAACAGCTTTATTACGCACGCTCTGGGCATGGACTTCCTCCCTCTGGCTGGCTTGAGGGGCGTGACCACTTATCACCCATTGGCCGTGATGTCGCAGTTCGACCAGTTCCAGGATTTTCATCCTTTTCGAGGCGATAGGTCGGCGTTCGACTTCTCGATATCTCTCGGCGGAGGGCCCGATCTAGTGTATGCGCTTCTTTGGGATCAGCGTGAGATATCTACTTTTTCTGTGAGCCGTCCAGGTTATTCCACAGAGTATTCCGCATGGATGGATACAACGGTTTTATCGGCTGCAGCGTTATCTGCAGTACCGGATAGCGATGCAGATGATGTAGAGCTCATAGAGGACATCGATACCTACATCGAGGAGGAGCCCGCTGCTGGGTTGCCAACATTTTTTCCGGATTCTCCCAGTACCAGTACTATTGTGATTCAGCACTCGGCATAGTACTTAGAGCAGAGTCTTCATCTGATTAACTTTGAGAGAGATCAAGCTCGATCTATGATGCTGACTACCCTTGATGGGAGGGACGCAACTCTGTTAGAGAGAGACGCGGCATTAGATCGCAGAGATGCCGCTGTTGTTGAGCGGGATGAGGCCATATCAGCCAGAGAAGCAGAGATAGTTGAGCGGGATAGTGCTATATCTGCCCAAGGTGTAGCTGTCACAGATAGTACTGCAGTGATGTCCCTTACCACTGGTATGATCGCAAAGATGAGCGCATATATTAATGATCATATGGTCACCATGCAGATGGCTGCAGATCTGTTGGGTCATGTGGATACTCTCGTACAGGAGACCACAGCTTCGCCTCCTTCTTCTGAGAGGGACGCCATGTTGGGCTTGTTAGCTGGCATATACCCTGACTTGTAGGTGAGTTTGTATTTACCTTCATAGACTAGCTTAGCCATTTTATCATGTACAGCTTACATTGTATATATCAAACAACATTATATATATGACAGGGAAATATATTTTTGGATCATTTCCCTTTTAGATATGCCTTGCTATTTGCTTGATATTTTGCCTGCTGCTTCAGGGCTTGTGGTCTTGATGTATTCTGAATTCCTCCTAGGTGGATGGACATTGAGTTGTCTCTGGATAGTTCAGAATGGATCATAGATCAATGTGTATCCCTACCATCTTTGGTATCTTGGGACTGGTTTCTGATGGAAGTGTTGAGAGGAGTGTGGCTTTCCTCTCTGAGATTGATCGCACCACAGATGGTCACCAACACTTCTATTCAGGAGAAACCTTGTTAATTCCATCTCTTATGGATTGGTGTTGCTCTTCAAGGTATGACCGCAGCTTAGATGGTCGCCGAATCTCCTATTTGGGAGGAGTTCAGGTAATTCCATCCCTTTGGTCTGAAGCCAAATGAAATGTAGTGGATTGGAGGTTGATCCCAGTACCAACTGACAAGGGTTTGTGTTTTGGTAGGGGGTGAGGCCGGACCATGAATGGTCGCCTACATACTCTATTGAAGAGGAGATCAGTCTGCGTGGTTCGAACACAGTGTAAGAAGTTCAAAGTTATGTATGGCGGTGTAGGAATGGTGTTGTTTTTGTTTTGGAATGTTTTGTTGTTTTTGTTTTTTGTTTTATTGTGGTAGGGCCATAAAGATGGTTGCCTACATACTCCTATTGAAGAGGAGATCGGTCGACGTAGTTAGCCTCTCGGCAGGAGAAAAAAAGCGTAATCCCATGCGGGTCGAGTCGGGGGAGAAAAAATTAATTAATCTAGGTTGAGGATAAACTGCAGATATGAGAAGTTTGATCCCATGTATGGGTAGCCAAACTGCATGTGCGAGAGGTTCAATCAGCGGTGGGATGACCTAAGTCGTAGGAACCCAAAGGAGAAAGCCAGGATGCTGGCTTTGAAATGTATGTTTCCCTGAGGGGTAAAGTGTAGGAAAGTTGTAGGTGGCGAAGGGTTAAAGAACCGGAATGATTGGTGATCTGATGTTCCAAAACCAGGGTGTTTGTGAATTACTTCAGACATAGTACCGTTTCACGGTGTCTTAGTTGATGAGTTGTGGAAATTCATCGCCGTCCATTTCTTGCAATTTGAGAGCGCCTCCTGTCAATACTTCCTTGACAATAAATGGGCCTTCCCAGTTAGGAGCGAATTTTCCTTTAGCTTGATCATGGTTGTCAAGAATTTTCTTCAAAACCAAGTCATGTGGTTTAAACTACCGTAGCCGGACTTTTTTGTTGTAGGATCTGGCGATCCTTTGTTGACATAACTGACCATGGAATATAGCCGCGGTTCGCCTTTCGTCTATTAGAGACAATTGGTGATACCTATCTTGTACCCATTGGTCTTCATCCAGCTGAGCGTCTATCAACACTCTGAGGGATTCCATTTCAACTTCTATGGGGAGTACTGCTTCCATCCCATAGGTTAAAGCGTAGGGGGTTGCCCCAGTGGAAGTACGCATTGAGGTTCTGTAGGCTAACAGAGTCAGAGGCAATAGGTCAGGCCAATCTTTGTGGTTGGCGGACATCTTTTACATAATCTTCTTGATGTTTTTGTTAGCCGCTTCAACAACACCATTCATCTTCGGATGATAGATGACAGAGTTAAGATGTTTGATGTGGAATTTACTACATAATTCCTCCATCATTCTGTTGTTGAGGTTTTTGGCATTGTCTGATACAATCACCTCTGGTTGTCCATATCGACAAACGACATTGTTTCTGATGAAAGCAATGATGACTTCTTTAGTAACCCTGGGGAAAGAAGCTGCTTCTACCCACTTGGTGAAGTAGTCGATCATGGTGAAGATAAATCGGTGACCATTACTGGCTTTAGGCTCGATGGGCCCAATCACGTCCATTCCCCACATTGAGAAGGGCGAAGGTGAACTCATATTGTGGAGTTCCTTTAGAGGGGCCTGTATAGCATTCACATGAATCTGGCACTAATAGCATCTTTTGACGTGGTCGTTGCAATCAGCTTTGAGAGATAGCCAATAATGTCCCGTCTGGAGAACTTTCTTAACAAATAGGGGGCCACTCATGTGGGGGCCACATACTCCACCATGGATTTCATCCATAAGCATTTGGGCTTGATCTTTGTCTAAACATCTAAGGAGACATAGTCCTGCATCTCTTTTGTAGAGTGCATCTCCATTCAGGTAGAATTTCGTAGCAAATCTATGGATCCGCCTTTTCTTAATCGGGCTTGCCTCAGCGGGTGTAGATCCATCTCGTAGATATCCCTTGATATGCTGATACCAATGATGTTGGATGGGAGGTAGCTCATCCGATACTTCTCCAACGTAATTCCCATAAGGTTTGGGGCCTTGTGCGAGGAAATTGTGGCGCTTCGGCAAGTGTTCCTTGTCGATATCTCTAATCAAGGAGGCCAAAGTTGCTAATCGTCCGCAAAGTAATTCCTATTACGAGGAACGTGTAGAAAGGAGATTTCTTCGAACTATAAAGCCATCTTCAAAACCTTCCGATGGTAAGGCAGCAAATGTAGTTCCTTGGTTTGATAGATTCCAGTGGATTGTCTGATTACCAACTCGAATCTCCAAAGACAAGTTAACACTTTGATGCCCGTTGAGCGAATTGCTGCAAGTTTTAGCCCCATGAGGCTGTTAGGTTTGTTATATTCATGAATTCATTGATCAAATTGCAAAAATAAGCGAAGCGATGTAAAAATCGAGAGTTTAAAATTTTACAAACCATATACGGATCACCCTTTATGCGTAATTATTAATTAAGCGAAAAATAAAAGAACAAAATCATACCCTTGAAGATTCGAGCTTCCTCGGTACAAGTTCACCTCCAATCTTTTTCGCGTTCAACTTGAATCCACCGGGGTTTGGTTCCTTCCTTTGATCAACGTTAGCCACCCAAGTGTTTGGCCTCTAGAGGTGATCCACCAAGGAAGAATAAGAATTCAAGAAGATGGGTATTTGGCTCAAACCTTAGTTTTCTATCTCTATAGAAAAAGCGTACTCTCCCAACTATTGAAATTATTACGTAGACTAGATATCTGATATAAGACTCCTCTTATAAAGATATCAAGTAACCCTATTAAAATAAGGTATTATTTAATTAAACTCTTTTAATTAAATGGGCTCCCTAATCTTATTAGGGATAATTAATTAAACTCCTTTAATTAATTTTCCTCTAATCCTATTAGGAATAAATGAGAGTACTTATATTAAATTAATTCCTAAACTCTTTTAGAAATTAAAATAATAATAATTGTAATAATATTAATAAGACTCCTCTTATTAATTTATATTTAATATTTCTAAAATATTAAATAATAAATATTAAGCTATTTAATTTATTCTATCATCATAGATTAAATTAAATATACTTAACATATTATTACGATTATGCCATTAACTTCTTAAATAATTATTCTTCCTTTTATGGTGTGACCCTTTAGGTTCTCCATATTAAACCTATTGTGAATAAATCAATTAGAACAATTCTAATCTTATTTAAATAAATAAATTAAACAATTAATTTATTTAAATAAATAATATTTATTCTACAATAGGGATAAACGTCCCTAGCGATCAACGACTTTCCAGATAATATAGATTTCAACAGTAATCATAAAAGAACCTTTGAGTAAATAGTTACCATACAATTCAATCCTTCCACCATACAATGTCCCAATTAAATATAAGACATGGAATTACTGTCAAGTCTTATTTTATTTAATTATATGTATTTCGATCCTTAAATGCAAAACACCAAATTAATGCAAATTAGAAACTCATTTCTAATTTCATTCTGCCTTGGCCAAGGACTACCGGGTTGTCATTTATCAAATCACATAGGACATTTCTCTTCTTTTAATAGAAGTGGTAGATTATTTATTGATCATACATTATCTCCATGTACAACTTATTATACCCAAGCATACCCTTTGATATACCTAAGGGTCTTAAGGAATAAGTCAAAGTATAACTCATCATACACAAGATACTATGATGATCTCAAGTCCAAGGATTACTTGTACTACTATCACTCTGAATTTCTATTGACGAGTGAGTAAAACTCCATTAGGTATTCCTTAGCGAGCCCACGTTCGATGAACTTATTCTCTAATAAGCACCTACATACTTGCTTTAGTGTCTCCACACAAATGATCATGAGATCAATCATCCTCATCCAATGAGCAAGCAGCGTATGTACCAATCTATCCGGATTCACTAATCCCCAAATTTAGTAATCCAATGATTGGGAACTATTTTAGTTTTAAGCTTTCTAAGAATTTAGATCTCATTAGAATGATCATCATCATTATTCTAAAAGCATTGCTTAAAACTATGGGTTTATCACATATTATAAAACAGCATCATGTAGATAATTAAAAGCCTTTAATAAATTAATACTTTTTATTAATAAATGAATAAGATTGTTACAAAGTATATGCTTTATCATCAAACATGATTGGCTTGTGTGCATACTACTTTCAATCTCCCACTTGCACTAAAGCCAATCGTCATGGTATCTCATACTCTTCTTCTCTAAGTGATGATTATCTTGTTGTTGGATAAGCTTTAGTTAATGGATATGTAATGTTGTTCATGAGAGTCCACTATCTCTATAGTGATTTCCCATCTTTCAATGATTCTAATAATCAAATGAAAGTGCCACAACACATGTTTAGATCCAAGATGAGACTTAGGAACTATTCCTAGTTCTGTAATGAACTTTTAATCTAAACAATCAACTTGCAGCTTCATTTATAGCTATATACTTTGTCTTTATCACTAAACCATCAACTCTTTCTTTGTTTGGAACCTTTCGATTCAACTTTGCACCCTTTGTTCAAGATAACGCTTTACCTTAAAGTTGATTTTTCTGTCATCTTGGTCTGTCTGAAAAACTTGAGTCTGTTAAGTCCTCTAGTTTTGATTTAGACCCACCATGAATATGATCACATCCTTAGTGCCGGTTAAGCACTTTAAGATGTTTTTCACTGACTCATAGTGAACTTCTCTATAATATGACTGATCAACATCAGGTCTCATACATTTCATTGCATACATGATTGTCACTCATGTCACCTCTCTTTTCAGGAGTCTGTAGGGACTATTAAGAGAGATACACTCCATAGCTCATCGACATGAGACATCTCTTGGAGTTTGCCATGCTAAACAACTTTAGCATCAAATGAATATACGTTCCTTGGGTTAAGTTGAGCATCCTTTTAAATCTATCTATATAGATTTGCATCCCCAATAATGATACTCTTCCCAAATCATTCATCGAGGATTGTTTAGACAACTTTATCTTTACTGATTGTAGCATTGGTATGTAATTCCTCATCCGTAGTATATCAACATATAATACTAGAAATTTCACGACGCTCCCACTGACCCTTTTTTACACACTAGAACTCTTACCTCATCGTATGTAACTGGATCATCATCTTCAATGATGTGTACCTCATCATCCTCATCCATGATGAATCCATACCTCCTAGGTATCTTCGGTACTATTCGATTCTGATTAGGTTGTGGTATAATAGGTTACATCTACGGGTTCCTCTTATTTGACTTATAGTATTTTGTGGTTCTTGAACTCTTCAAGATCTATTATCCTCCCACTAGCCCCTTGAATGATAAACACCTTTATCTTAGAAGGTAGTGTGTTTCATAACAAACACTTTTTGCTAAGTAGGATTATAGAACATATACCCTAAACTTACTTTAGGATGTCCCATAAATCTACACTTGTCAAATCTTGTCCCAAAGCTTATCCTTTGAAACCTTTTCACATAAGTTGGACAACCCCTTATCTTAACATACTTAAGATTAGGAATCCTCCTATCCATAACTTTTATGGAGTCTTGGGGCCGGATTTTGAGGTTACCTTTTGTAGATATGCGACCATTTCTAGGACATGACCACTGAGGATCTTTGGAATATCGGTAAAATCATTATGGACCGCACCATGTCCAACAAGGTATGATTTTTCCATTCAAATACATCAATCAATTATTGTGTATCGAGGCGTCCATTATGAAAAACCATTTAAGATGATCTAGAAACTTATTTCACAAGTATTTATTCCTTGATCTAATCAAAGAATCTTAATACATTGTCAATTTGTTTCACTTACGAATTCTTTGAACCTTTCAAATAATTCATAGTTGTATTCGACAAATACACACATTCAACTCTTTGAATGATCATCTCCTTTTCTTATACTAATTTGTTCAATATGCAAAATTATTTTCATGTAAGTCAAGTATACAAAATTTATTAAGTAATATTCGATTCTATACAAAACATTATTATTATAAATAGAACAACAATTGTTCTTAATTATAATACCAAAGATTTCATTGTCCAACAATAAAATGGAAATAATATTTTTAACAAGAATTGGAATACAATAACAACTTATTGACTTAATAGATTTGCCGTGTAGGCATTACTAAACTATAAGTTTCTATGGCTAATATGGCAACCTTTGCTACATTTCCCACGTAGGATTACTTATATTTGTTTAGCTTTCTACTTACCTTGGTCCTTCATAAATCTATATTTATGATAACCAAAGTCGGTATCCAATACCCAAGTAGAACCTTGACTTAAAGAAAAATTTATTTCAATCATGAACAAAAATGTATTATGTAAAACTTCACTAAGCTTCTTTGGTTAGCCTCTGCAAGATGCTTCTCGAGATTTCTTTCCGATTGTCGAGCTTATTGCGGTGGAAGCAAACTCCTTTGCTATCCGTGTCGAGTTTTGCTCTTATTATCCTTTGTTTACGCCTTTCTATTTACCTTCTTTGAATCGTTCTTCTTTTGGAAGATCCTTTGGCCCCTACCGGTAAGACTTGATCTTTCTTGGTTGGAAAGTGACTCTCAACATTTTCAATATGTTAAGCAAATCAATGAGGCGATATCTAGCTTGTTCATATGAAAAATTCACAACAATTGTGAAAGGAGTCCGGGAGTGAGTGCAAGATCAAATCTTGGCTCAACTCTCCATCCATGACAAAAAACCGATTGTCCTAATTGATCAATCAAATTGATTATGTTAAGAACTTTTTATGCATACTATAGTGCCATTGGCCATTCTAGATCGGAAGAGCTCCTTAGATATCTCGATATCTATCGGTCCTACTTTCTTCACCATCAACTACTTGATGTGCGGGAATATAGTAGAAGTATCCATAGTTTCATCTTGTTGAAGAAGCTTGTTACTCATGGATCTGAGCATGATGCGTTGAGCCAATGTGCATCATCTTGCCACTTTCTAAAAGTAGCAATATCTTCCTCGGAGGCATTATGCGCAACCATTGCGAGGATAGGCGTATTAAGGACATAAGATAGTTTTTTTTTAACTATGAGAACTATTCTCAAATTCCTTAACCAATCAGTTTAATTGATGCAGTTAATTTAGCATCTAATATGCTTCGCAGATGATAGTAATTTTAGACATTGTAAAATTACGTAAATGAATTTGTAATTAACAACATTTTAACATACATTCTTTTATTAATTACCAAAATAATTTAGGTCTTGTTTTAAATTGGTATCTCCCACTATTTTCTTCAAACTATATTACCCTCACTTATATAGTTCGGCAAAATCTAATTAAAGATTTGCTAGTGAGAATAAGGATCCCATTTCAAATGTATATAGCCTTGTGGTGACACAACAAACTATATATAAATAAATAGGTAGACAACTTTTGTCAATTACATCAACTATCTGACTCCTTTTCTTTTGCCTCTTAGATTATTTTGATCAGTGGTGGCACATCCAGAATCAAAATTATCCAAGTTAAGTCCAACCTAGCACTCCATATATTCAAAAAGAAAAATATCATCCTTGTGGTGACACAACAAAACAATATTGTTCAATTTTCTTTATAAGCATCAAATGTGATAAATTAACATCTTAAATACTTAATACTTGCCTTGTGGTGACACAACAAACTCATATTAAATATTTAATACTCTATTAATTTTATCATGCTAGAAAGCGACGTTCGATATTCCAAATATCTTTGAGCGCTTAGGACTTAATATAAAAAAAAATGAGGGGTTTGTTATTAATTTATCTCATCTTGTTTAGCGCGGCATTACGCGTATATATATAAAATACGCGTCATATTAATGAACATGCGAAGCATGTTTGCATAATATATAATATATATAGTATAAACATGCACATATAGAATACTATATTCTACTCGGATTGATTATGGACTTTTATTCTAGTTTGGTTCACTAGAGCCACCAAGTGAACCAAAAGGTCAAACTCTAAGTGCGAAAATTAATATTTAAATATAACTATTACATTTAATTACGGGCTCCATTACAAACGGGTCTTCAAGCGCTCCTTGCTCCTTGATCTCTAATTCTTCAAAATTAATTCTAACTATTCCTATTACAAAACTATTTAAAATAAATAGAAACCTTGATCGTGATCGAGGGAAATACATAGGAGGAGATAGAATTTACATTAAAAAAAAATTAGAGAAGGCAGAATACTGCAGACCCCATTTAATAAAACTCATACATTCATGCATCCAACTAAAATAAAATCCAATCACATTGGTCAATAGTCCATATTCAATCCCATTTATTATCATACACATCACCATATGCATCGATAAATAACATTCATCTTATGAATAATAAACATTTAATATATATATTGATATCATTTAATGGGCAAATTTAGTTAGTATAAAATCTAATTTTGAATCAAAATAAACTCCTTTATTTTAATCCAAATTTAAATCAAAATAAAACTATTTTATTTTAATTTATCCAATTTTGAATAAAATAAACTATTTTATTTTAATCAAAATCATTAATCAAAATAAACTCCTTTATTTTAATTAATTATGGAATCCAATTCCATGTAAAAAAAAAAATAACTCCTTTATTAAAGGAAACACGGATTCTCTTTCCTATTCACAAATAAACTCCTTTATTTTGAATAATATGAAATCTTATTTCATATCTAAATAAACTCCTTTATTTAAGGAAATTGGATTCTTTTTCCTATTCACAAATAAAATCTTTTATTTTGAATAATATGAAATCTTATTTCATATCTAAATAAACTCCTTTATTTAAGGAAACATATCAAATCCAATTTTATCAATTTCCAATTAGTTATCATGAAATTCTAATTTTAAAATTAAAATAAACTCTTTTATTTTAATATTAAAATAAATCTTTTATTTTAAGATTAAAATAAACCTTTTATTTTAATTATAAAATAATTAAGAATATTATATATATAATATACTACGGTTATTATATAGTGACCAAGCTAACATGACCAAACAACTCCTTTACTTATTCACGTGGCCACACAATCTGACTAACTTGCAAATTAACTTAATAAGCAAGACTCCTGGCAACTCCTTGTTAAATATATATATAATATAGATAAGTAATATATCATATATATAAAGTTGCTGGATAATCAATCACGTGAATCAACTAAATCATATAACATGCTTTTGAATAATCAAAACAATTCACGGTTATCTATTACTTATATATAATATAATATAAATCGTGTAATAACGAGATTACACTTGCGATTTAATAATAGGTTAGCGAATTGATTTCGGCTTTTCCCTTTTTTTTTTCTTATTTTTTTTATACAATAAATTATGCCCAATTAAATTGTTCTAAACACATATCAATATATATATCAAATTTAAAACAATTAATAATTTGCATAAAGGTTTGGCTCTGATGCCACTTTATTAGGTTTGTAATATTCATGAGCCTTGATCAAATTGCAAAAATAAGCGGAAGCGTGTAAAAATCGAGAGTTTAAAATTTTACAAACCATATACGGATCACCCTTTATGCATAATTATTAATTAAACGAAAAAGAAAAAACAAAAATCATACCCTTGAAGATTCGAGCTTCCTCAAGTACAAGTTCACCTCCAATCCTTTTAGCGTTCAACTTGAATCCACCGGTTTGGTTCCTTCCTTTGATCAACGTTAGCCACCCAAGTGTTTGGCCTCTGGGGTGATCCACGAGGAAAGAATAAAAATTCAAGAAGATGGGTGTTTGGCTCAAACCCTAGTTTTCTATCTCTATAGAAAAAGCGTACTCTCCAACAATATTGGAATTATTACGTATGACTAGATATCCGATATAAGACTCCTCTTATAAAGATATCAAGTAACCATATTAAAATAAGGTATTATTTAATTAAACTCTTTTAATTAAATAAAACCCTAATCTTATTAGGGATAATTAATTAAACTCCTTTAATTAATTTTCCCTCTAATCCTATTAGGAATAAATGAGAGTACTTATATTAAATTAATTCTAAACTCTTTTAGAAATTAAAATAATAATAATTGTAATAATATTAATAAGACTCCTCTTATTAATTTATATTTAATATTTCTAAAATATTAAATAATAAATATTAAGCTATTTAATTTATTCTATCATCATAGATTAAATTAAATATACTTAACTTATATTATTACGATTATGCCATTAACTTCTTAAATAATTATTCTTCCTTTTATGGTGTGACCCTTTAGATTCTCCATATTAAATCGGTTGTGAATAAATCAATTAGAACAATTCTAATCTTATTTAAATAAATAAATTAAACAATTAATTTATTTAAATAAATAATATTTATTCTGATAGGGATAAGCCTCCCTAGCGATCAACGACTTTCCGGATAATATAGATTTCAACATTAATCATAAAAGAACCTTTGAGTAAATAGTTACCATATACAATTCAATCCTTCCACCATATAATGTCCCAATTAAATATAAGGCATGGAATTCTTGTCATCAAGTCTTATTTTATTTAATTATATGTATTTCGATCCTTAAATGCACAACTCCAATTAATGCAAATTAGAAACTCCTTTCTAATTTCATTACGCCTTAACCAAGGACTACTTTGGGTTGTCATTTATCGAATCACATAGGACATTTCTCTTCTTTTACTAGAAGTGGTAGATTCTTTATTGATCTTACATTATCTCCATGTACAACTTATTATATCCAAGCATACCCTTTGATATACCCTAAGGGTCTTAAGGAAAAAGTCAAAGTATAACTCATCATACACAAGATATATGATGATCTCAAGTCCAAGGATTACTTGTCTTTACTATCACTACTGAGAATTCCTATTGACGAGCAGAAGTAAAACTCCATTAGGTATTCCTTAGCGAGCCACGTTCAGTGAACTTATTCTCTAATAAGCACCTACATACTTGCTTTAGTGTCTCCACACAAATGATTATGAGATCAATCATCCTCATCCAATGAGCAAGCAACATATGTACCATCTATCCGGATTCACTAATCCCCTATTTAGTAATCTAACGATTGGGAACTATTTTAGTTTTAAGCTTTCTTAGAATTTAGATCTCATTAGAATGATCATCATCATTATTCTAAAAGCATTGCTTAAAACTATGGGTTTATCACATATTATAAAACAGCATCATGTAGATAATTAAAAGCCTTTAATAAATTAATACTTTTTATTAATAAATGAATAAGATTGTTACAAAGTATATACTTTATCATCAAACATGATTGGCTTGTGTGCATACTACTTTCAGAGACAGCCTTCATACTCAGTCGTATTATTGGTGCTTACGGACTGTAACTTGACGGCGACGGGATACTGCTCCCCCGTATCAGATACTAGAATTAATCCAGCTCCAGAACCTTCCATATTAACATCTCCATCAAAATATATCTTCCATGATTGGTGCGTATCGTACTGATGGTGTTGCAGCACTGTCATTACTCCTTCATCAGGGAAATATGTTTCCAAGGGTTTAAAATCCCCTGAAGGTGCAGCGTCTAGTTGATCCGCGATTCCTTGACCTTTGATGGACGTTTGAGTCACATATACGATGTTAAATTATTGTAGGATCAACTGCCATCTGGACAGACATCAATTTAACATGGGTTTGTTGAACACGTACTTGAGAAGATCCACGCGGGATATAAGATGGGTTGTTTTACCATGGAAGTAATGCTGTAACCTCATGGAAGCCCATGCTAAAGCACAACACGTCCTTTCGATCAGAGTGTACTTGTGTTCACTGCAGCTGAACCTTTTGCTGAGGTAATAGATAGCTCGTTCTTGGCCTCTATCGTCTTTCTGTCCCAGCATGCGGCCCATGGCATTGTCACTTACGAACAGGTACATGAATAGGGGAACATCATCCCTGGGTGGTACCAAGACGGGAGCTTTGATTAGCTGTTTCTTGATTGTAAGGAAGGCATTCTAGCACTCATCATTCCATTTCATGGAGGAGTTCTTCCTTAATAGCTTGAAGATTAGCTCACAGGTTGCTGTGAGTTGGGAGATGAACCTGCTAATGAAGTTGATTCTTCACAAAAATCCCCGTATTTCCTTTTCTGTTTGAGGAATGGGCATTTCCGTGATGGCTTGGATTTTGGCTGGATCCAGCTCAATCCCTTTGTGGCTGACTAGAAATCCTAGAAACTTACCTGATTTAACGCCAAAGGCGCACTTAGCTGGATTCAACTTCAAGTGGTGCTTACACAACCTATTGAACAACTTTCTAAGATGGTCTATAAGGTCATCCTCCTTCTGGGACATGACAATGATGTCATACACGTAGATCTCAATCTCTTTAAGCATTAAGTCGTGGAAAAGAGCCATCATAGCTCGTTAATAGGTGGCTCCGGTGATGAGGCCGAATGACAACCGTCTATAGCAAAAAGTTCCCCAAGGAGTGATGAAAGTAGTCTTCTCATAATCTTCCTCGACAATCGTGATCTGATGGTACCCCGCAAAGCAATCAACAAAGGAGTACATGTCGTATTGCGCAGTATTGTGAATGAGAATGTGGATAAATGGCACGGGAAAGCTATCGTTTAAGCAAGCTTTATTCAAGTCCCGGTAATCCACACAAACTCGCACATTCCCTCCAGGTTTAGGCACGGGCACAATATTGGATATCTACTCAGGATATGTAGACACCATGATGATGCCCGCTTGAAATTATTTCACAATTTCTTCTTTCACCTTTAAACTCCACTCAGGTTTCAATCGCCTGAGTTTCTGCTTGACTGGCTTAAATCCCTCTTTAATGGGAAGGCGATGAAGGACAATTTCAGTGGATAAACCCACCATGTCTTCATGAGACCATGCAACACACATCCTGGAATTGGGTTAATAGCGTAACCATGTCATTCCGTTGGTTTGGGGTAAGGTCTGAACCAATCTGGATTAACTTAGGGCTTTCTAAAGTTCTGAGATTGAAAGAAGTGGTTTGATTAAGGTTGGGTTTGGGTTTGTCTTTGACCCATTCTTGAATTTTTGAAGGCACCTCAATGTCATCCTGTATATCCATTAAGGCTGAATTCATCTTTACATCAAAGGTATAATCCTTGTGGAGAAAAGGCGCCGTATAAGCAAGTACAAGCACAACTAAATTCAGAGTCCTGAAACAAAATATGCTTTCACTTAGTATATATGAAATGTGTTGATCATACACAATGTTAGCATATACTGGCAAAATAAACGCTATCTTTTGCATGAAAAAGTAAGCAGTTATTATATCTATAGGGCAGAAAGAGTTCTGCCCATTTTACCATTGACGACCAATGCAAGGAATGCTGTTCCAATTGGCAAGGGCAAAGTCCAGGTGGATCGCATTGATGGAGGGATAGTCATCATCCTCCATGTCCCGAATGACAGCCATTACGTCTAGGCAATCATCGTCTGGGGTGTATCTGTTGGTATGTTCATCATGAACGATGATGCGTATACCAAACATCATTCGGATGACGTCTTGCTTGATTCTTCGTTCCTCTTCTTCCACTGCGGGATTTGGAACAAAGATTTCTTTCTCCTTCACTGATACCGGCTTGGGAAATAACATAGCCAGTACATTGGCTGGCACCTTTTCGGGAGGTTGTGCGGACTCAGAGCTTGAAGGCGAAGATAAACGCCACATGGTTGAAGCTGAAGGAATCTGCTGATGTTTATGAGGATTCCTGTGACTAGAACTGGCAGAATAGCCTAGCCAATTTGTTCGGTTTGCTGGTTAATTGAATTGGGTACTTGATACCAGGCAATCTTTACTGACCCCTTGTCGGTTTATGACCCAACGACATCATTTCTTGAGTAGCCGACATTATCTCGGTAGAAATCTTGGGCTCGGGCAATGGCGCTCCAATAGCATGGTATTGGGTATTGCTTATTTCCAAAGCATGAAAACTTACTGGTTCTACATCTGCATTGGCATTGATGAACGGCATGTCTCCGTGCTGAGGAATTTTTGGTTCAGTGTTGACTGTGACCAGGCTGTTCTTGATAATGTATTTCAACTGTTGGTGAAGAGTGGAGGGGACTACCCCAGCCATATGAATCCATGGTCCTCCCAAGAGCAAGTTGTATCCCGAATCTATCTTGAGAACATGGAAAGATACGCAAAATGTGTGAGGACCAATTTCGATTGGCAGCTCAATTTCTCCGACCGAATTCCTGCGGGCTCCATCAAAAGCTTTGATGATAGTATGGCTACTCTGAATTTGGTTGAGATTGATATTCATCTTCACCAAGGTAGCGTATGGGCAGATATTCAGAGAGGAACCTCCATCTGTTAAGACTCCAGCTACCATATATCCGGAGGACAAGACCACAATGTGCAACGACTTACAATGACCGGTCCCTTCGGGCGGTATGTCATCATCAGTGAAGGATATCACATTGTTGTTGAAAATGTGATCAACCAGATGTTGAAATTTTTCTGTATCCACTGATGTCGGGAGATAGGCTTCTTCTAAAACCTTTAACAAGACCTTCCGGTGATTCTCGGAAGTTAGGACCAAATCCAAAATTGATATTTGCTGTGGAGCTTCTTTCAAGTTTAAAACCACCGTAGCTTCATTATGACCCACAGCGCGGAGGAATTTTTCAATTTTCTCCATGGGTATTTTCCCCTTTGATTTGATGGTACACTTCATCATCCGTTAGGGAAGATATAGTGGATTTTCCTTCGACACGGTAGCAGTTGTATGTGAGGTGGATCCTTCACCCTCTCCATAATTCCATGGAACTTTGTGCAAGCTAACAATTGGATATTGTCCTCTGCATGGCAAGTTGATTAGCTCGGGAGCAGCCACTTTCAAAGGATTGTTGCCTCCCTTGAGTTGAATTGTTGGCGTTATAAGTAATGTATTAATCCCATCAGTTTCAGTGGATATGACTGCTACCACACTTTTCCACTTAGTAGGCCCTGCATTCTCACTTACACGTAACACAATGTCGTTATCTGCCAAGTGCAGTACACCACTGTCAATTAGATTTTGAATAAGGTGGTGGAGTGCCCAGCATTCTTCTGTGCTGTGGCCGCGAGACTGAGAGTGATATTGACATACTCCATCAGAGTTGTACCGTCCCAAACGGGGGTTGATTGGAGGTAGAAGGGAACTAATCCTTCATTCATTGATTAACATATGAAGGATTTCCTCCATAGGTTGGCCCCGATAGGCGAATTCCCTTTTGTTGGCGAAATCTCGACGGGCTTTGGCATTTGCTCTCTTTGTCACTTTGTCTTCCAGCATTTCATTTTCTGAAAGTGATGAGGGAATATTCTTTACAATAGGTAGGAGACTGGCATGCTCCTAGCTGATTAACTGACGAGTCATTTGATGTTGATAAGTCACCAGTTCTGCCAATTTCTCAATTTGCTTGCAGAGAGCTTTCATCTTTCGTTCCATTATGAATTGGAACTTGGCATAATCCCATTTGTCATCACCATCTTTGAGGGTCTATGAAGATTCACAGCTGAAGTTGGAACTCTGTCCATTGCTCTAATTAATCATGTTGACCTATTCTTCTTTGTGTTGAGGAAGAGGGTTATCTTGAACGTGAGGCTGATATGGTTTGGTGACAACGATCTCCCCGTTGTCTATCAGGTCCTGGATCTTGTGTTTCAAGGCCCAAGAATCCTGAGTATCATGTCTGGGTGCCCCGACATGATAAGAACATTTTCGGCGACATTGAAACCCGTCCATTAGAAATTTGGTGGTGGAAGAAGATGTGTAATTTTCTTACGTGTTGTCGGAAGATTAAGAATGTTCTCGGCGTATCCCCAAGGGTGTAAACACTTGAGGCGTTTGACTTCTCCACCTTTTGGTATTGGAGGGTTTACGACCGTGTCTTGAAAGGGAGTGTAGTTTCTCCTTTGAATAGGCATGTTACGATTGCCTTTTTGCCTCAGTAGTATCGGAAAATCATCCTCTTTCTTTTTTATGGACCCTCAGGATTGTTCCCATAATTTCAGATTGGATGTGATCGAAAAAGCGACTTTGAGTGCAGCTAGGTCTTGAATCTTTCCGGACTTCAATCCCATCTCTGCCATCTCCCCATGTTTGACCATTTCAGAAAATGGTTTGCCGATGCTGGCTAAAACTCTCTTATAGAAGGGAGCTTTTTGTATGTCTATGAAAGTCATGACCATTTCTGATTCTATCATGGAAGGACTAACTTGGGCAGCCAGACGTCTCCACCTTTGGGCATACTCTTTGAAAGACTCGTTAGACTGTTTCTTGATCTTGGTAATTTGATACCGATCAGAAGCCATCTGAGTTTGAAAGATGTATTGAGTGAGGAAAGCATGTGCTAGCTCTTCCCAGCTATGGATTTTGGAGTTGTCTAATCTTGTGTACCACGAACGGGCTTCTCCAGTTAGACTCTTTTGGAACAATTGCATTCTGAGCTTTTCGTCCTCTGTATAAGATCCAAGTTCTTCAATAAACACCTTTAGATGTGTGTAAGGATCCCTTAACCCGTCATATTTTTCAAAGGCAGGAGTTTTAAATTTTTCTGGATAATGAACACCAGGAGAAATACACAGATCAACATATGAAACACTCCCGTGTGGTCCAATTCCTTTGATAGCACGAAGGGTTTCTTCCATTTGGAGGACTTTCTTTTTGATGTCACCAGTGTCTGGATCTCTAGTGGGATGGGCAACATCATGAGTTTTGTTGGTCGTATCCAACTGTAGTTCAGGTATGGTAATGACCGGGATTCCTCCTTGTGTGGAGGATTCAACATGTACGGGTATTTTGGACCACAGATTAGGCTGGTGTAATTCTTTGAGTAGAAACGACCAAATCATGAATCTTGCTTGCTTAATCCGTCGAATTCTTTGCGAAAATGGATTAAGTTCACCGATCGGATAATGACGACATGATTGACTGGAGGCATGTTGCCTTTTTGGACTTTAAACGGGTAGTAGGTCTGATTGATTCCCTGCGAAAGGCTTGTATAGTTTAGTCTTTAGGGGATGTATATAATAACATGCTATGTGATGTGTCCATTTTAGGAATTTTATTCTGCAAAACGGATGTCAGCTGTTTGTAGCATGTTAATTAAAATATGTATGTGTACACATTTATTCATATTTCTCATTACATGGAGATAGATATGGAATGTAATTACAAGCAATTTATAATGAGAGCATGAAGAGACTTTCCTCCGTTTTGGGTTTATCAGAGGCTGACCTATCTTAGGTTACTCTCGCGGCTTTTTGGCATGAAGGTTCCCAAATCATCGCAATCTACTTGACGGGAAGTTAATCCGGTCTTTCAACTGGAGCGAATTTGGGTGGTGCCTTTCCTGAGCCTCGGAGAATTAGTCTTCTCACGAGTCCAGTAATCAAACACCAATGGGATAGCCTCCTGGTGGAGGGACCACACAACATACATTCACATACATCGCGTCTCACCGTATTAAAATGATGACATGTGCGAAGCACTAATATCATGGCGAGATATAGTGCGAGCACACTATCATCACTGGCGAGATATGGTGCGAAGCACTAAGTGCAATAAGGAAATGCATTCATACACATTCATCAAATGTAAATGCAACATCCACACACAAGCAGATAACAGTTTTGAAAAGATTGCAATAGTGGCTTAAGTCCTCTTAATGTAGTCCCCAGCAGAGTCGCTACCTGTCGACGTCGGGATTTTTGGATGTCCCTTTCCGTTACTTGTTCTTTGGTGTTCTCATTTTAGGTGAGATTTGTTTGAAAAAACAAGTGAAAAAGGTCCAACATGTATAATGTCGACGATGGATGGATTAAGAAGAGTCGCCAGATTGGTTTTTTAAATGGTTGTACCAACACAATGAGAAAAGGTTTGCACATTGACCCAATGATGTGACAACGCTTCTTATGGTTGGTGAAACCAAGATTCATTAGGTCCAGGGACTTGGTTATGCGGGGGAAGGTGTTAGGCACCCCCGACATCCGTGTTACCACGGTGACCGCCTCTTTTCAAGAAACTGTTATCTGAATTTATGTGTGTGTGGGTCAATGTGCTGTTATTTGGAAGTAGTGCGAGGCCTCGTTCGAACCTATATAAAGAGGGTTTGAATTTATGTAAAAAATCAATTGTAAGCTGTGAGACCCCAGATTTTATCAATAAAGATTTAAATTTTGTCGAAATAATTTTTAATATTATGGTGTGAATTTGAGATAAATATTATAGTTGTGGGTAGTATTTAAAATTTTGCAAAGTATGCAAGTGGTTATATTATATTCGATTGGTGGGGAATATTCGTTTTAGCGGGGAATATTCGTATAACTACTCAATCATTGGTGGACCCTTATAATGAAATTATTGTCCGGATTGAGAAAACGACAAAAATATTTTAATGAAATAACGGCGGAAGTTTTACCATTGATCTTTGTTGAACTACTCAAAGAGTAAAAATACGATGAATACGTGTGGTTGCATAGTAGCACACGATATTGATTATTGATGCTTATGTGAGAAGTCACTCGGTTTGATTCCATTATTGTCGATTAATAATATGAATTATTATAGCGATAATGACGCTTTTGTTTTATTCATATTATTAACGTAATAAAATGCGAAACATCTTTTATATAAAATGAATACTTTATTAAAGTTATTCTATAAATAGAATATATTATATTTTATTATGCATAGTGTTGCATAGTGTTTTGCATAGTGTTGCATAGTGTTTGCATAGTAAAATGTTTTTATATAAATACAATATATGATATTTTATTTAAAAGATTTTGCTTTAAATATGGACCGTCAGATTAAAGTAAATCAATCTGGACCGTTCATGGATTAATTACTATGCATTCTATTTTCCTATAAATAGAAGCTCATTCCTTCATTATTTTCTTACTTTAATTCAATTGAAACTCTAGAGAGAGAAATTATAGAGAGAAGCTATAGAGAGAAAATCTATAGAGAGAAAGAAGAAGAGTATTCTGGTACTTCACTACTTTGATATCCAGTGTCTTTTACGGTAAGGGATATTATTCGTTTGTATTCATGAAGAGAACTTCAGTTATTCCATTCCTTATTATTCTGTTGGAATAACCTGTATACGCGGCATACCCTATACTTGGTGAAATCCCTCTGTTATTCCATTCTTTATTATTCTGTTGGAATAACCTGTATACGCGGCATGCCCTATACATAATCTGTATACGTGGTTTACCCTATACTTGGTGACATTCTTCTATTATTCTGTTGGAACATCATGTCTGTGTGTTTTACACCGGACCTGGTTCCGTCTTTATTATTATTATTTGGAACATCATATACATGTGTTTTTTACACCGGACCGGTTCCGCTTTTTTATCATTCTGTTGGAATATCCTATCGTGTGTTTTACACCTGATCCGGTTCCATCTTTATTATTCATTGGAACATCCAATTGGTTGTGAATTTCACCCGACCGTTCTCATTATTATTATTCGTTGAATAACTTTTATGCTCTGCGCACCGCATGCATGGTGATTCCTTTATTATTCCATTCTTTATTATACCCGGTTGGTTAAAACTTTGACTTCTATACTCCATGAAATTAGTAGAATATTCTTGATATTTACGTTTCATCCAAAGATATCTTTTCATGGAAATATTCTTCCGAGTATTCTTGAATTTTACTCTACAAAGCGATATCATGTTGACAATTTGGACGTTATTAGTTCTGAATAAATTAATTAAATGAACTTGTTTTATTGAATTATTATGTCATTGTCATCATCCTCATGTTATATTATGTTATCTTTGGCTTACGTGCATAGATGAACTTAGTATGATTATGACCGAGGATCATTCGGTATAATCATGGCTTGTTATAAATGATGTGATAAAAGTCCTCGGTGGCACGTAATGCGATGATGGATAGTTTTTGGTATGATTATGACCAGGGGGTGATTCGGTATAGTCATGACCATTGATAATTTGATGAAAATCCTTGGCCGTGGTACAGGGGATGATTAGATATTGTGGTTTATTCATGATAAAAATTTATGAAAACCTTTTAAAACCTAAAAGATAGTAGACTTTATTTTCTACTTGACTCTTTTAATGGATTGCATGTTCACCTGCAGTTTAAGCCGGTTGTCTATTGTATTTTATCGGTTTAACAACATTGTTGAAGACTATTGATAATTTATTCGCATTATCTTAGTCATAATATTTCTTACTAGGCTAGTTGAGCTCACCCTTTCTTTCACTTTGTTCTCTTGAAATGAGAACATAGTTGGAGACGAGTCGGGAAGCGGAGTAATGGTCCGGAGGATAGCGTTAGTAGTCCTCATTATTACGTGAAATAGTGTGATAATAGTTGTAATGAGGACTCCTTTTGAGTTTGTATAATATCTAGTAGACAATATTTGTATTCAAACTCACGCTTTATATCGTATTGTACCTACAGCTTATGTTAGTAAGTTGTATTTGAATTTATGTACTATGTAAGTGGTGACCCAAGATGGGTGACGTATACCTAATTTTGGGGGCGTCACATAAGCAAGATATGGCAGTGATGTTTTATAAAAGAGGTTTTCAAACCCTGATGCTCAATAGTAATTGAGACCTTTTACACTCCCATTTTATTAAGTGATCGGCTTGATTGATTTTATTTTATGAATGCAAGGCATCCGTATGAAAATAATGTACAAAATAATGCCGACTTCCTCATGGGTATGGAAACCATCTGAGGAAATTCAGACACCGCAAAATAATTTACAAGCTGCTTATAGATGAAAATGTCCATCACGGGAACCGAATCTAGATCCAATAGGCTGAATCTGCGATCACATGATTCCTAGGCGCACAGAATAATGCAATTTGTATGAAAGCAGTAAGCAGGTATATATATAGAAGCTGTAAATATATATATATATATATATACAGACAGGATCACTAACCACGAAGCACCTCCATGGGGGATCAAAAATGTAAATAAAGATGTAAAAGCTATCAACCGTCACGGAGGAAACTCCAAAGTGACGAAACATAAATAAAGTCAGAAATACGGTGCCCGCCACGAAGAAAAGCTGCGAAGTAGACAAAATGTAATAAAAGTCAGAAGCGATCAACTGCCACGAAGGAAACTTCAGGCAGGACGAATATATATATATATATATATTTATATATATATATATGTAAAATCCAGGCTCATCAAACAGAGTTCGACAACAGTTCATATATATATATATATATATACAAAAGCAGAGTAAACGCACCGAATATAAAATCCAGGATCATCGAACAGAGTTTTACAATAGTTCATATATATAAATATATATATATACAAAAGCAGAGTTAATGCACCAGATATAAAATACAGGCTCATCGAACAGAGTCCGACCATAGTTCATATATATAAATATATATATACAAAAGTAGAGTAAACGCACCGGATATAAAATCCAGGCTCATCGAACAGAGTCCGACCACAGTTCATATGTATAAATATATATATACAAAAGCGAATAAACGCTCTAGACCGAAGTCTAGGCTTATCGAACAAAGTTCGACACACAATTAATATATATAAATGTATATATATATATATATATATATATATATATAAAAGAAAATAAACGCTCCAGACTGAAGTCTAGGCTCATCGAACAAAGTTCGACACACAGTTAATATATATAAATGTATATACATATATATATTACAGCAAATAAACGCTCCAAACCGAAGTATAGGCTCAATCGAGGCATAACTCGATAATGTTAGTCAATATATATATATATATATATATATATATATAATATGTATATATACAAACTGAAATGAAACCTCGGACTGAAGTTCGGGCAAAATCAAGCAACACGACTCTCAACGTGTAGAACGGTGTGTGCAGAGATGAAGAGAAAGACTCTAAAGTGTGTGAGAAGGCTTACAGCTGACTGCCAAAGAAGACTTCTATATCTTTAGTGTGGGTAAACACTGACTTTTGTAGGTACAAAAGGGCTATATATGAGCTCAAATGTGTTTAAAAGGGGAAAGTACACTGTATGGGGTGAGTGCAGAGCAAATTGGGCAGGGCATCCTCGTCTTTCTTCTCTTGGAAAATCAGCACCCCAAGCCATAGAATTTATAGGCATTTTAGCCGCTGGTGTACCTGCGGTTGAGCCGCAGGTGTACCAGAGGCAACCCGGGTGGGCCTGGGTTTTTCGGGTCAGGTCGTCTCGAAGTACGTGCACTTGGGCACTATAATGTCCTCTCAAACTCTTAGAAGTGCATTCTGGGCATCCGTTTGATATATACAGGACCTATTTCAGACCGCCGTTATGGAGAGTTGTACGATGGCATGGGATTAGAGTTTGTACGAAGTTATTGAAGATGGGACGATGCCCTCCGGTCTTCAAGCTTCAACTTTCATCCATTACCCCGCACAATAGTCACTTGGGATTGATTAGTCTTATGGGACATCGTTGCGTAGAGATGTGATGTGGCATCGCGTTGACGAGATGACGATGTTGCCCCTCACCAGTGTTATCGCAGGATTGGGCTGATAAAGCAGACGTTGCTCAAACTTCACTGAGATTGGGTTGCTACAATTGTTGAAGGTCCTTATTATCATCTTTGAGGTGTGCCTGTCTTCCCGATGTTATTGTCGGGTTGGTACAGTGTATCTCATTGTCAGCGCTGAGATTGAAGCTGGTTGCATTTGAAACAAGCATTTCCCGGGTTATCGCTGAAATTGCATTCCTTGGGGTTATCACCAAGGTTGGTAGCTATTCCCATGGTTGGAACTGAAACTGGATACCTCGAGGTCATCTCCGAGATTAATCGGTCTTCTCCGATGTGTGTTCAGGTATTGTATCTTCATGCCTCAGGGATACATCCGAGGTTGGAATTGTTATTCTCGGATTGCTATCTAGGGTTGATGCTGAACTTCCGATAGTATCCAGTTTGGATTTGGATTGTCTTTCAGGGTTCCCTCTTAAAAAGCGAATCATCCTCCCGCAATGTTAATAACAATGAGTACAAAAATTTTGAGTGTCTACAGATGCCCCTCTTTATACTACTCATGCATGGCGATGCATGGGTAGGATAAAGAATCCTAGACACTTGAAACATAACAAGACGAACATGGTACTATGGATAGCAAAATGACGCAAATGTATGATGTATATGATCTTCTACTCAATGTGTCAGCTACCATTTTGAACTAAACAAGACTTATAAACAGTTGGATGCAATGAAGGTTTCTCCCAACGGAGTTTCCACAGATAAGTCAAAGTCTAATTTCTCCAGAGTCAAATTTAATCGTTGAGCGCAAGTAGGAGAAATAAAAGAATTTGTAGAACCGGTATTAAATAAAGTATAGACTTCGCTAGAGTTTTTGATAAGCTTACCCATGATGACCTCATTCGGGTTCCTTGCTTTCTCGGAGGTCACAACAAATGCTCTCCCTTGTACTACCGATTTTAACTTTTTTGGGACGGCCTTTGGTTCCTCCATCCTAGCTAAACTTGTCTTTGGTGAATGACAAAATCGGGCTAAGTGACCTTCTCTTCCACAATTATAACATGCTTTGGATGGCATCGCGCAGTTTTGACTGATGTGCCCCTCCCCTCCGCATTTGAAGCATATGATAGGTGGTCGTTCTCCTTCCTTAACGACAGGTGCTGGTGTTGACGTCTTTCCATCATTGTTGAATCTCCTCTTCTTGAAATGCCCATTCTTATTATTTTAGCTCTGATTACCACCAAAGTGGTTACCACTTCTGGCCTGTTGATTTCCTCTACGCTTGTTGTCACCGCTTCGATGACTGCTTTCACTGGTATTATCATTTTGCAGACTGCTCTCTTTTGGTTGCGTTGATTCATTATCGCGCTCCACTAACTGAGCCCTATTTACAACATCTGAATACAAACACAGTTTATGAGAAATAAGATGTTGACATATCTCCGGCTTGAAACCTCTTAAAAACATCCGTGTCATTCTTTCTTCATTATCCACCAAGTGGGACGTAAACCGGGACAACTTGGCAAACTTTGCTTCGTACTGCGATAAGGTCATATTATTCTGTTCCAACTTGATGAACTCCACCTCCTTCATGTGACGAATACTTTCGGGAAAGTACTTGTCGTTGAATAGTTCTTGGAACTTCTCCCAAGACATTTTCAAAGGGCGGGTTGAGTACGCGTTTACCGATTCAGCAGATGTCCTCGCCTCTCCTCGCAACATAAAAGGCGTGAGAGGAACTTTTTGCTCCTCGGAGCATCCCAAGACATCAAATATCTTGGTGATCTGCTTTATCCATGCTTCCGCCTTAAGTGGTTTTGGCTCTCTAATAAACTCCGGTGGTCCCAGCTCCTTGAACTGTTTAGCGGTGACCGTCCGAGAGTTTCTAGTGTTATCACCTACATTTTGGACAGGATCCGCTCTCGCCTGCTGTTGCATGAATTGCATAAAGCCTCTGAACATTTGATCATTCATCATTTGGTCAGTGTTGTTATTTGCATGAGGATTGTCGCCTTCCTGATCCACATTATCCTGATTATTGATATGTGGTGAATCAACGATGCTTTGTGCTCCATTGCTATTCTCAACATTCTCGGATGTCATTTTCGATCATCGCCACAAAACAAAGGTTAATTGACATGTAACATATTATCCCTAAATTCTGACCGACCAATTAAATACCACATAAACTTAGGTAGGTCATACTAGCGAAGGAATTCCCCGTCTATCCCCTCCTAGTACTATTCTCACATCTTAGCCAGGGATCATATCCCTAAGCTCTGATACCAACTGTGACGCCCCCAAAATTAGGTATACATCACCCATCTTGAGTCGCCAGATACATGGTACAGAATTCAAATACAACTTAATAATATAATTGTCGTGTACAATAGGACAAAACATAAACTGTGAGTTTGAATACAAATATTGTCTACTAGAAAGTATACAAACTCAAAAGGAGTCCTCGTTACAATTATTATCACACTATATCACAGAATAGTGAGGACTACTAATGCACCATCTAGGACCATCACTCCGTTCCCCGACTCGTCCCAGCTATATTCTCATTTCCTGAAGAGAACAATGAAAGAAAGGGTGAGCTCAACTAGCCCAGTAAGAAATATTATGACTAAGATAAGGCAGAATAAATTATCATTAGCCTTAAACAATGTTAAACTGTTACAATATAACAAACATCAAGTTTAATTGCAGCGGAACAAGCAATCCATTAAAAGAATCAAGTAGTGAATAAAATCTACTATCTTTTATGATTTAAAAGGTTTTTCATCACTTTTATCACTGGGACTCAGCTTAATAAATAATCCACATCATCGAATCACCCCTACACTACGGCCAAGGATATTCTTTAGTATCACGACCACAATTATCCATGCACTACGGACCAAGAATATTTATGTATTCATTAATGGTCATGATCATGCCAACAATCGTCCCATCAATGCACTACGGCCAATGAGGACTTTTACCACATCATTTGTTACATTACTACCATGATTACACCGAATAATCCCTGGTCATAATCATACCAAGTCCAACTATACACTACAGGCCACACATGACTTTCAATAAAATATAAACATGAGGATGATGCCAATGATATAAGAATTCAATAAAATAAGTTCAAGAATTAATTTATCCAGGAACCAATAACATCCAAACTGTCAACATGATACTACTTTCCAGAGTAAAATTCAAGAATGCTCAAAAGAATATTTCCATGAAAAGATACTGGATGAAGCGTAAAATATCAAGGATATTCCACTAATTTCATGGAGTATAGAAGTCAAAGTTTTAACCAACTGAGTATAATAAAGAATGGAATAACAAAAGAAATCACCATGCATGCGATAGATCGCACAGTGCAGGTTATTCCAATGTAATAATAAATAACGGAACCAGTGTTCAACAGAAACGCATGCATGTGATATTCCAAATGTAATAATAAAGAATGGAACAAGTTCCAAGATAAAAACGCATGTGATAGGATATTCCAATGTAATAATAGAGATCGAACTGTGTCCAAATAGAAAACGCATGCATGTGATATTCCAATGTAATAATAAAGACAGAAATAATGTAAGAATTTCACCAAGTATAGGGTAGCTCACAGATATAAAAGTTATTCCAACAAAATAATAAATAATAGAATAACAGAAGTTCTCTTAATGAATACAAAAGAAATAACACCCCTTACATTAGTAGGAGATTGAATACTACAGTAGTGTAGTAACAGAATACTCTTCTTCTTTCTCTCTTATTCTCTCTATACTTTCTCTCTCTATAGCTTGAATGAATTCGTGTAAAATAATGAAGAACTAGGCCTCTATTTATAGAAGATTTCTAGCTTAGTACTTGCAATGTGAAAAGGCAAGCGGCTTGACGACTGGTGATGTGAAAAAAAAGTGGTTTGACGCTTGTAATGTGAAACACCAAGTGGTTTGACGCCTGTAATGTGAAACACCAAGTGGTTTACGCCTGTAATATGAAACACCAAGTGGTTTGACGCCTGTAATATGAAACGACAATTGGTACGACGCCTGTAATGTGAAACGACAAGTGGTTTGACGTCTGGTAAAGGTAATTACTATTGGCGAAAGAGACTCTTAGATGATGACATATGGGCCCCCATAGAATAACCAAATTTACCACAAACGTCTCATAATAGACTCTTTATATACATCAAGGATTGAATAAATATTACCACAAATCATTTTATTTTTAATCAACACATATTTAATCTTTCAACAATTATTAATCATTAATATTATAACTTGTCGCCTCAATTATTGATTTAATAATATATCATATTATATGATGATAATTTGACAATAATTGAATCAATAATATAAGAGATATGATGCAAAGAATTATCGCAGCAATAATTGAGTATAACCGAGTGACTTCTCACGTAAGCATCAATAATCAATACCGTGTGCTACTATGCAACCACGCCAGACATCGCATTTTTTTTACTACCGGGTAGTTCAATAGCTTTTAATCGGTAACACCTCCGCCGTAGTTATTTTTATAGAAAGATAATTTTGTCATTTTCTAACTACGACAATACTTCCGTTGTGGGGTCCACCAATGATTATGCCGTCATACGAATATTTCCTGATAAAAAGAATATTCCCCGACCAATCGAATATTATATAACCACTTGCTTACTTTGCAAAATTTGTAAATATTATCCACAACTATAACATTATATCAAATCAACACCATAATATTCAAAAATATAATTCGAGAAAATTATTCTTTATTCATAAAAGTTGGGGTCTTACAACCTCCCCTTCTTATGAAATTTTGTCCTCAAATTAGGGTACATACCTGGTATGTCAAAGAGATGAGGATACCTTGACTTCATCTCAGATTCTAACTCCAAAGTCATTTCCTCCACATCGTGGTTTCTCCACAAAACTTTAACTTGAGGTATAACCTTGGAGCGTAGAACATGATACTTCTTATCCAAGATTTTAACAGGTAACTCTTCATAAGTTAAATCTTCCTCTATCTCGTCTGGTTCTAACTCAATAATGTGGTTCGGGTCTTTCACATATTTACATAATATAGATATGTGAAAAAACATTATGAACACGAGACATACTTGGCGGTAAGGCGAGTCTATAGGCCACAGTTCCTACTTGATCGAGGATTAAAAATGGGTCGATGAATCGAGGATTTAGCTTTCCTCTCTTTGCAAATCACGTAACTCATTTCCATGGAGCAACACGTAACAACACATGATCTCCTATATCGAATTCCACATCCTTTCGATGAAGATCAAGATAACTCTTTGTCGATCTTGTGAGGTTTTTTATACGTTCACGGATCGTTTGAATCTTTTCGTAGAGTCATACGTACCAACTCCGGGTTCCAACAACGCTGCTTCACCCACCTCATCCCAAAGATACCGAGAGAACGACACTTTCTTCCATACAACGCTTCGAATGGAGCCATGCCAATACTTGCTTGATAACTGTTGTTGTAGGAAAACTCCACCAATGGTAAGAACTTGTCCCAACTTCCCATGAAATCAAGGACACATAGTCTTAATAGATCTTCAAGAGTTTGAATAGTCCTCTTCGACTGTCCGTTCGTCTGAGGATGATATGCCAAGCTAAAGTGTAAGTCTGTGCCCATAGGTTTTTGTAAACTAACCCAAAACCGTGAAGTGAATCTTGGGTCTCGATCAGAAACTATGGACGGTGCATACCACACAATCTTACAATCTCGTTTATGTATATACGAGCAAGACGTTCAAGTTTATAAGTTTCTCGTATCGGTAAGAAATGAGCAGACTTGGTCAATCTATCAACAATGACCCAAATCACGTTAATGCCTTGAGAAACCTTAGGAAGACCAGTAACAAAATCCATGGTAATGTGCTCCCACTTCCGTTCTGGAATTTCAAGTGGTTGCAATGGACCTTTTGGTACTTGATGCTCCACTTTAACTCGTTGACAAGTTAGACACCTTGAGATAAACAGCGCTATCTCTCTCTTCATATTGCTCCACCAAAATGTATGACGAAGATCATGATACATTTTGGTACTCCCAAGATGGATTGTAAATGGTGTGTTGTGCGCCTCCATCATGATTTTATACTTTAAATCAGGGTCATTAGGAACACAAAGTCTGGAGTTGACTCGAAGTATTCCTTCTTCATCGATTCTTGCTTTCGGCATAGAACCTTCTTGCATTTTTTTCCTCATACACATCAGCTCCAGGTCTGTAGCTTGGGCAACTTTAACTTTATCGATTAAAGTTGGTTCTACTCATATATTCATCATCATCACATGGGTCCCTGGAGTCTTTAACTCTATCTTCATCCTTTGCAAGTCACATAAAATGGGCCTTTGCGTTGACAATATTGCACTCAGATTTCAGATATGATCTTCTACTCAATGCGTCCGCCTACCACGCTCGCTTTTCCAGATGGTATTGACGGTATAATCATAATCTTTCAACAGTTCAAGCCAACGTAGTTGTCGCATGTTGAGTTCCTTTTGAGTGAAGAAATATTTAAGGCTTTTATGATCCATAAAAATCTCCACTTTCTCCCCAAACAAGTAATGCCTCCAAATTTTAAGTGCAAAGACAACAGCTGCCAACTCTAGATCATGAGTAGGATAATTCCTCTCATATTCTTTGAGTTATCGCGAGGCATAGGCTATGATTTTCCCATGTTGCATGAGAACACATCCCAACCCTTTGCCCGAAGCATCACTATAGATGACAAATCCCTCCGAGCCAGATGGTATTGTTGTAATAACAAAATAAATGAGTCTCCTCTCGAGTTCTTGAAAACTCTTCTCACATTCTTTGCTCCAATCGAACTTTGTATCTTTCCGACTTAGCCGAAGTTAATGGTGTAGCGATTCGAGAAAATCCTTCCACGAATCTCCGATAATAACCAAATAAACCGAAAAGCTACGATTTCGGCATTATCGATTTAGGTTGCTCCCACTTTGAATAGCTTCTTCAATTATTGCCGGTCAATGAGATATTCCATGACTTGATACTACGTGCCAAGGAATGATACTTCCTCGCCGTAACTCACATTTCTTCAACTTGGCATAAAGCTTGTATTCACGGCTTTTGGAGTGTCACCTCAAGTGTTGCTCATGATCTTCACGGCTTTTGAATAAATAAGGATGTCATCAATAAAGACGACCACAAAGTGATCCAAATATTCCTTGAATACTTTGCTCATCATATCCATGAAGGCAAAGAGAGCATTAGTCAATCCAAAGGACATGACTAGGAATTCATAATGCCCGCATCGAAGTTCTCAAAGTCGCCTTTGAATGTCATCTGCTCTAATCTTCAATTGGTGATATCCTAATGAAGATCAATCTTGAAAAGAATTTGGCTCCTTGTAACCGGTCAAACATGTCATCAATACGTGGCAATGGGTACCTATTTTTGAGGGTGACATGATTCAACTCCCGATAATCAATACAAAGTCGCATACTCCTATCTTTCTTCTTCACGAATAGAACAGGAGCACCCCAAGGAGACATATTAGGACGAATAAAGCCAATGTCTAACAATTCCTCGCAGCTTGGGTCTTTAACTCCTCAAGTTCAATAGAGCCATTCGATATGGGGCTTTGGAAATGGGTTTTATACCAGTGTTCAAGGTCGATACAAAATTCAATTTCACGCCTGGGGTAGGCTAGAAGTTCTTCGTGAATACGCCAGAAATTTATTAACAATAGAAATATCGTTCAAAACTGACGTATTTTTGTTTAAATCTATGACATGAGCTAAGAAAGCTTGACATCCAATTTTCAATAAACGAATAGTTTTATGGCTTGAAATGACCGTGATTGATTTTAATGGTTTGGTCACTTGGATTCGAATAATAGGTTGGTTAGGAATATGAAAGCTAACAACCTTACGAAAACAATCAATTTTTGCATGATGAGTAGTTAACCAATCAATCCCTAGAATCACGTCAAATGCAAGTATTTTCAATAAATTAAGATCGACAGGTAATGTGTGGGTACCATTTTGAACTAAACAAGACTTATAAACAGTGGATGCAATGAAGGTTTCTCCCAACTGAGTTTCCACAGATAAGTCAAAGTTTAATTTCTCCTGAGTCAAATTTAATCGCTGAAATGCAAGTAGAGAAATAAAAGAATGGGTAGAACCGGTAGATTAAATAAAGTATAGACTTCGCTAGAGTTTTTGATAAGCTTACCCATGATGACCTCATTCGGGTTCCTTGCTTTCTGGGAGGTCACAACAAATGCTCTCCTCAGACTACCGATTTTAACTTTTTTGGGACTACCTTTGGTTCCTCCATCCTAGCTAAACTTGTCTTCTGTGAATGACAAAATCGGGCTAAGTGACCTTCTTCTCTTCCACAATTATAACATGCTTTGATGGCATCGCTAGCTTTTTTGACCGATGTGCCCTCCCCTCGCATTTGAAGCATATGATAGGTGGTCGCTTCTCCTTCCTTAACGACAAAAAAAAAGTTGACGCTCTTTCCATCATTGTTGAATCTCCTCTTCTTGAAATGCCCATTCTTATTATTTTGGCTCGATTACCACCAAAGTGGTTACCACTTCGCCCGTTGATTTCCTCCACGCTTGTTGTCACCGCTCATGATCGCTTTCACCGGTATTATCATTTTGCCTACCGCTTCTTTTTGGTCATACACTCGTTATCGCGCTCCACTAATCTAAGCCCTATTTACAACATCTCAATACAAACACACGCTTTATCGAAATAAGATGTCGACGATCTCCCGCTTCAAACCTCTTAAAAACATCCGTCATTCTTTCTTCATTATCCACCAAGTGGGACGCAAACCGGATAACTCGGCAAACTTTGCTTCAGATCGCGACACTGGTCATATTATTCTGCTTCCAACTTGATGAACTCCACCTTCTTCATGTGACGAATACTTTCGGAAAGTACTTGTCGTTGAATAGTTCTTGAACTTCTCCCAAGACATTTTCAAGTGGTAGTCGAGTACGCTTTATCGATTCCCACCAAGAATCGCCTCTCCTCGCAAACATAAAGGCGGCAAAAGGAACTTTTGCTCCTTGAGCATCCCAAGACATCAAATATCTTGGTGATTTGCTTTATCCATGCTTCCGCCTTAAGTGGTTTTGGCTCTCCAATAAACTCCGTGGTCCCAGCCTCGAATCTGCTTAGCGGTGACCGTCCGAGAGTTTCTAGTATTATCACCTACATTTTGGACAGATCCGCTCTCCTCTTTCTTTGCTGCATGAATTGTATAAAAGCCTCCGAAACATTTGATCATTCATCATTTGGTCAAGGTTGTTGTGTTTTGCATGAGGATTGTCGCCTTCCTCGATCCACATTATCCTCGATTATTGATATGTGGTGAATCAACTAACGATCAGTGCTCCATTGCTATTCTCAACATTCTCGGATGTCATTTTCGAGACATCGCCACAAAACAAAGGTTAATTGACATGTAACATATTATCCCTAAATTCTCGATCACCAATTAAATACCACATAAACTTAGTAGGTCATACTAGCGAAAGGAATTCCCCGCCTCTCCCCCTCCTAGTACTATTCTCACATCTTAGCCAGGGATCATATCCCTAAGCTCTGATACCAACTGTGATGCCCCCAAAATTAGGTATACATCACCCATCTTGAGTCGCCAGATACATTGTACATAATTCAAATACAACTTAATAATACAATTGTCGTGTACAATACGACAAAACATAAACTGTGAGTTTGAATACAAATATTGTCTACTAGAGAGTATACAAACTCAAAAGGAGTCCTCATTAAAATTATTATCACACTATATCACAGAATAGTGAGGACTACTAATGCACCATCTAGGACCATCACTCCGTTCCCTAACTCGTCCCAGCTATATTCTCATTTCCTGAAGAGAACAGTGAAAGAAAGGGTGAGCTCAACTAGCCCAGTAAGAAATATTATGACTAAGATAAGGCAGAATAAATTATCATTAGCCTTAAACAATGTTAAACTATTACAATATAACAAACATCAAGTTTAATTGCAGCGGAACAAGCAATCCATTAAAAGAATCAAGTAGTGAATAAAATCTACTATCTTTTATGATTTAAAAGGTTTTTCATCACTTTTATCTATGTGACTCAGCTTAATAAATAATCCACATCATCGAATCACCCCTGCACTACGGCCAAGGATATTCTTTATTATCACGACCATAATTATCCATGCACTACGGCCAAGAAATATTTGTGTATTCATTAATGGTCATGATCATGCCAACAATCGTCCCATCAATGCACTACGGGCCAACGAGGACTTTTACCACATCATTTGTAACATTACTACCATGATTACACCGAATAATCATAGGTCATAATCATACCAAGTCCATCTATGCACTACAGGCCAATATGACTTTCAATAAAATATAAACATGAGGATGATGACAATGATATAAGAATTCAATAAAACAAGTTCAAGAATTAATTTATCTAGGAACCAATAACGTCCAAACTGTCAACATGATATCGCTTTTAGAGTAAAATTCAAGAATGCTCGTAAGAATATTTCTATGAAAAGATACTGGATGAAGCGCAAATATCAAGGATATTCCACTAATTTCATGGAGTATAGAAGTCAAAGTTTTAACAAACTAAGTATAATAAAGAATGGAATAACAAAAGAAATCACCATGCATGCGATAGACCGCTCATGCAGGTTATTTCAAATGTAATAATAAATAATGGAACCAGTCCCACAGAAAATGCATGTATGTGATATTCCAATGTAATAATAAAGAATGGAACCAGTCCCATAAAAACGCATGCATGTAATATTCCAATGTAATAATAAAGATCGAACCATGTCCCAAGCAAAAACGCATGCATGATATTCCAATGTAATAAAAAAGACTGGAATAATAGAAGAATTTCACCAAGTATAGGGTAGCTCACAGATAACAAGTTATTCCAATGTAATAATAAATAATAGAATAATAGAAGTTCTTTTCATGAATACAAAAGAAATAACACCCCTTACATTAGTAGGAGATTGAATACTACAGTAGTGTAGTAACAGAATACTCTTCTTCTTTCTCTCTTATTCTCTCTATACTTTCTCTCTCTATAGCTTGAATGAATTCGTGAAAAATAATAAAGAACTAGGCCTCTATTTATAGAAGATTTCTAGCTTAGCACTTGCAATGTAAAAAGGCAAGCGGCTTGACGACTGGTGACGTGAAAAGAAAAGTGGTTTGACGCTTGTAATGTGAAACACCAAGTGGTTTGACGCCTGTAATGTGAAACACCAAGTGGTTTGACGCCTGTAATGTGAAACACCAAGTGGTTTGACGCCTGTAATGTGAAACGACAATTGGTTCGACGCCTGTAATGTGAAACGGCAAGTGGTTTAACGTCTGGTAAAGGTAATTACTATTAATGAAAAGAGACTCTTAGATGATGACATATATGGGCCCCCATAGAATAACCAAATTTACCACAAACGTCTCCTAATAGACTCTTTATATACATCAAGGATTGAATAAATATTACCATAAATCATTTTATTTTTAATCAACACATATTTAATCTTTCATCAATTATTAATCATTAATATTATAACTTGTCGTCTCAATTATTGATTTAATAATATAACATATTATACAGATGATATTGTGACAATAATTGAATCAATAATATAAGAGATATGATGCAGCAATTATTGTAGCAATAATTGAGTATAACCGAGTGACTTCTCACGTAAGCATCAATAATCAATATCGTGCACTACTATGCAACCACACGTATTACTGTACTTTTACTACCAGGTAGTTCAACAGTTTTAATGGTAACACCTCCGCCGTTATTTTTATAGAAAGATAATTTTATCATTTTCTAACTACGACAATACTTCCATTGTGGGGTCCACCAATGATTGTGCCATCGTACGAATATTCCCTGACAAAAAGAATATTCCCCGACCAATCGAATATTATATAACCAATTACTTACTTTGCAAAATTTGTAAATATTACCCACAACTATACCATTATATCAAATCAACACCATAATATTCAAAAATATAATTCGAGAAAATTATTCTTTATTCATAAAAGTTAGGGTCTTACATCGGGGTCATCTCCGAAATTAATCGGTCTTCTCCGGTGTGTGTTCCGGTATTGTATCTGCAGGCCTCGGGGTTACATTCGAGGTTGGAATTGTTATTCCCCAATTGCAATCCATGGTTGATGCTGAACTTCTGGTAGTATCTGGTATGGATTTGGATTATCTTTTAGGGTTCCCTCTTAAAAGACGAATTTGTCCTCCTGCAATGTTAGTAACAGTAGTACATAAAATTTCGAGTGTCTACAATGAGCACATGTGTTGAATTCTCAGTTCTACACTCTACGATTCAGCTTCGGCTGTGCAGACACTACGACTCCGAGATCAGATCTTGACACTCTACGATTTCTGATTTGTGTTTGTTGTCTTCATCTGATCTTGTTCGACTACGATCTCTGCCTTTGGTATGATCAGTAGACTCTACGACTTAGAGTGCAGTCTACGATTCTTGACTTGGGCTTCTAAGCAAGTCTTGATCACCTCGTGAAAAATGTCGTCTCTCACGATTCTGAACATGACTTCCTCAACATACTATGGTCCTGAGGAAATTTTTCTCGACACACTACGATCCTTCCTCGTCTCTCCTAGCAGTCTATGAACTTCGAGATCTACTATCTTGTAGACTACGATTCTGCCTCGATAGCTCTTGAGTTTTTCTTGACTCTCCTAGCAGACTACAATTTCTAGTGCAGTGCTCGACGATCAGACAAGCCTATCTATTACATCATAAGATCAACCTAATATGCTTGATCTTTCTATATTTATAGTCCATGTACATCATTTCTTTTTAAGGACTTTACAAAGTTGTTTTGCTTATGTAGGATCAACCTAACACATTTTATCAATTCATTCTAAGTCCTTGTACATATATTTCTATTGTCTATCAAAGGACTTTACAGTTTTTCTTAATGCAATCATACTTGCATATTCATTCATATATATATATATATCATAATCAAATCATATGTAAATAGGAATATCATTTATTTACTTATTCTTGACAATCTCCCCTTATTTGATTATGACAAAAACAATAAGTGCATATTCATGTTATGAATGAATCTTATATACAGTGAGCAGCTGTATTTCTAAAATAGATAATTATGAATGTCATTTATAATGATGTGGAATTTAATATGCTGACATTTTTCATCCTGGATCCAGAACATTCCTAACTAGTTAGAGATGTACCTCTTTGGCTCCATGTGTGCTTTCTAGGATGTTTGTTGATCAGCTAATCATCTGTTTGTTCTTCTTGCTCCTTCTCCCCTTGGGATGATGACTTTCCTACTTTGATTTGCTCCCCCTCAAATGTATGCTTCTCTTCTCCTTCTGGCTCCCCCTAAGCTTCGGCATATATAGGCTCATCATTCTTTGGCTCCCCCCTCAGATGATGACTCTGCATTTTTTGATGTCTACTTCTTTGACTTCTTCTTTTGTTTGATCTTCTTGCTCTTCCTTGAATGCCTCTTGCTCTGCCTCTTTCTATGCCTCTTTTTTCTCCCCCTTTTTGTCATTAATCACTTGGGAGAGCTGCTCCATGTTGGACATAAGCTGCTCCATTAGATAAGAGGATTTAGCAACTTCAAACTTGAGTTCTTGTTGTCCTAGCTCAAGTTACACTGAGAAAGACTGATTCATGTTGTCAATCTTGTCAGAGAGGACTTGGATCTGCTCTTCATTTGCCTTCTGTGCTCGTAGAGCTTCTGCCTTCTGATCATGTATGGCCTTCAGATAGATGTTATCTCTTTCTTTGAGTTTGAGAGATACATCAGCCATGGTAGCTTGAAGTCTATTCTGAACTGAATTATCTCCTGCTACTGTCATTACCATCTTTGTCTCTTCATTGATTTGAGATATCTTCTCACTCAGTTCATCAGAGTTTTTCATCAGCTCCTTCTCCACAGATACTTGATCATCTGGTTGAGCAATCTTCTGTCGAGCATTAGATTAAACTCTAAGATCTGCATCCTTGGACAAATTTTTGAAGGTGTTAAGAATCTGAAGAATCATTGAGTTCCAGTCACTGATTGAGGATGAAAGAATGTCAAATAGCAGTGCTTGAGCTGATGGAGGTTTCTGATTTTGACCTTGAACACCATCAGCAGTACAGTGAACAGACTCTACGATCATCTCCTTGGTCATGATCTTTCTTCCTTCAAAGTCCACTCTACGATCGTAGGGGATATAGTGATTTCCAGCATGGCGATAGACTTTGAAGTGGGGCTGGTTTGTGATCATCTTTGCAGCAAAACTCTTTACCCTTGGGAAGTTTTGTGCCACCAGCTCCATGCTTGGAAAGTGAGAGTAGCACCAGCTGAAGTAGCTTTCATCCTTTTCAGTATGGGTCTTTATCCATGGCATCCATTGGAAGAACCATCTCATTAGCAAGTCATCAGGATTATAGAGAATGGTCGTGCAATCTAGCTCCATGTTGTTCCAGTTTTTAGCTATATCAAAGGTAGTCATTCTTACCACCTTGAGCTTCTCATCTCCATAGTTCACCCATCTTTCTGGTGGTTCATTCGAGACTTCTACCACTATTCTTCTTATAAATTTTGCTGGAGAGAGGACATGATAGAATTCTGGTTCCTCTGATTCCTGATTTTAAAAATTGGAATCATTCTCCATTTCTTCTCTTTCGGAGCTTGAACTATCTTGATTATTTCCAACAATGAGTCCTTCTTCCTCCTTTTCATTTACAAAACCTTCTTCAACAAGATCTTCTTCTGATTCATCTTCTTCACTACTGGTTTTATCTTCAGCACTTACTTCATGTGATACAGCCTCATCATCACTTACTTCAATGATAGCATTGGAGTGATCATTTCTCCTTCTAGAGGAAAATCTGGCTTGCAGTCTATAGCTCTTCCTTCTTCTTGGAGGTTCAGTTTTGGGAGAGTTAGACTCTTCTTCCTCTTCAGACTCAGAAGCTTTCGGGTCATCAGATAAACTTCCTTGGGGTTCAGCAAGGGCAGGGGCAGACCCTTTTTCTTTGAACTTATAACCTTTTGAGCCATCATGCGGGCTTTTAGGATTGGAAGGGGGCATGTTCTTCTTCTTTAGAGACAACATTATTTGACCCATTATCCGGGCTTGTTGGGGAAGTTGCATTTGGGGATTGAGTTTGGTTATCTTGAATCTCTTCTACATCAGCAAAGTGACTTCTCTGAGGATTAGTCATAGGGCTTGGGCATTCTTCTTTATCAGTAGATGCTACAATTTCTTCCATTACTCCAGCTTCACCTTCATTGCTAGACTAAGCCTTGACATCTGTCTCTTTTTCTTCTGCTGACTCTACGTCCTCTTCTTCTCCATCGGATGTACTTTCATGGGAAATTGAGGCCGGTTTGTTTACCGCCTTAGCTTTCTTATTTGATGGTCTTTGAAGCAACCTGTTGCTTCTTCTCTTTGTGGTTTCAGCAGTCAGGGCTTTTTCTTCTTCATCCTTGTCTTTGGAGAGAGACTTCTTGATCGGGTTTGAGCTTTATTCACACCTTCGGATTTCTTTCTGGCTGGTGTGGTTACTGCTGGTATAGAGTCATCAGACTCAGAGCTTTCTACTTCTTTTGCCTTCCTCTTCTTTGTAGAGGCTTTACTACTGCTCCCAGTTGTCAGCCTTCTGTTCTCTTTGTGGTTTTTCTTCTAATTCATAAATAGTTATACATACATCACTTTGTGAATGTTCAGAGGCTCTCCTTCATCATCCTTGATCATGCCTTCCAGCTTCTTCTTCATCACAATGCTTAGTAGTCTTCCATGAAAAACCATAGTCAGGGGTTTATTTGTAGACTTCTTTAGCTCAGCCTTTTCTACCCATTTGGAGATCTGATCGAACAAGATAACTCCAAAGTTGATTCGTCTTTTCTGAACTATTGCTGACTTAATCTTCAACTGTTGATCAAACACAATATCATGTGTAGTATCCTTGCATAATATACATTTGCCCACTATCTCTACAAGGAACTAAAACTTCTCTGGAAACTCCTTCTTTATGTCCTTCAGACTAGGGTATCTTTGGTACCCCATAATCTCCTTTGCTTGTTTCATATCGATATCGTCAAGGCTCTTCAGTCCTTGGTCAGGAAAACCTAAACATTGATTGAGGTCAGAAGATTTTAGCTTCAGAGACTGACCTTTGACCTTGGTAGAAAGGGTTCCGGAGTTTATGGAAGCATTTGAGTAGAACTCTTTAAGCAGGTCAACATATACTCGAGTGCTAGCCTCAAGGCATTTTGAGAATCCAGCTTTCTTCACAACTTCGAGAATGTCTTTGAACTTCTTTTCGGATTTCTCAAACGACTTGGTCCCGAGCTGAATGCCAGTAATTACTCGCCAGTTTTTCATTTGAGCAGTTCAAAGAATATGGGTATTTGATTCAGAGGGGTTTTTGAGAGATGGCTGATTGTGATTTGGGCAAGATTCTGGAAGGTTAATTAATTTTTGCTTTTGAGAGGATTCTATGGTTTTAAAATGGGAGGGAGAAAGGTTCGATGGTTTCTGATAACTGTTTGCATATTTTGAATTAGTCTTAATGACAGTTCCTTCTAACTCTGCATAATCTGTGATGTGTCAACCAACCATTGGTTTCACGATGCCCAGTAATGAGCTGTAACTCCCCATAACTTTTCAGTTAGATATTTCTTTCAAAAGAGTAGACATTTTATTGACGTGGATTGACCGTTGACCTCTTTGGTTCATAGAGTAGCATGGTAAGGCAGCTATGGACTCTACGTTTTCCTCGTTGACTCACCGATCAACTTTTAAGAGATTCTGCAGTGGATGGTTTTGACATTTATCCTCATGTTGATGCAACATAGCTTGACCCCTGATATATTCAAACTTATCTCCTCACTTTGAATGGTTGAGAAATTATCCCATTTTCCAAGCTCCTTGTCCCATTCGACCTTTTCAGGTGGGGAGGTCCTCTACCAACTTTGGGCAATTGCATTTGCTATAATCGTGGTATCCTCCTGCTCTTACACTATGATCGGATGTTTGATCGCTGGCACTCCACGATGTTAAGTTGGGTGGCTGATAGGTTATCAGTAGTACGTTTTGAGACGTTCCTACTGACTATGGATCTTTATTTGGTTCATCAGCCACAAAGTTTTGGGACTTTATAGTTGGTACATTTCATCATAGTATATCTCAGTGTTTTTGTTTCTTAACAGATCACTGCTCCCCCATGGTTGATGATGTCTTCCCAGATAGATGTGATTCCCTTTACTTTAGGTTCATTTTAAGGCAGCCTTACATATCTCCTTCTGACTGGAATCACCATTATCACTTAAATCTCCTTGCATCATAGGCATGGATATTTTAAGGACTAATCACTCTACGAACATTTGACAGCACTACGAACGTAGTCTCCTTTGACAGTCTTGTGCGTGTGAAGTTCTGCTTCCGTAATGAGTTCCTCTTGAATGATGCTCGATGATCCTCTGATGTGAGCTTCCTTGAGGATTCTTATCATATAGCATGCTTTACCTGATTTGAGCATATAAGACCCTTTTCATCTTTGGTTGCATGGCCTGCTTCCATATACAGATTAGCAGCCATGTGATCTTCACTCAGGTTAGCTTAGCGGGTCTTCAAGGATAGGCTTGGACATAGGAATTTTCTCAGAATTATTTCTGAACAGTCTTTAGCCTTCTGCTGGTTGAGTCTTCTTGACTGAAGTCTTCTGCTTCATCATTCCTTAGTGTGGTCAGACATACCAAGTACCTGCAGGTTAGATACATTTCTATTTTTGGTACCCACAATTAAATAGGTCCTGCTAGGTTAGTTTTCTATATCCCTGTTCCTCATATTTGGATAATCATCACATTTATTACCAACAGTCATATTTATGCTTGCAACTAGTTTTAGATAATACATTTTGAGATGCATGATGTTAAGTGTGTGTAAGATTCTTCATTTTAATAACACACCCTTATTCTTTGATGGTTTCATCATTTGCTGGGTTTTGTTCACAAGGTTTAAGTGTTCACAGAGTGAGAATCAACTCTACGATTTATGTGTATCTAGTTAATTCATGGAGGTGATCAGTTTCTACAAATCATCAGGATACTCTTGTAGAACTGATCATACTCTGTGTGTTGTCAAACACTTAGAACATAGGTTTGTATATACATACTAACCCACCAGCAAAGATTACTTCACATAGAATTAATTTGGCATGTGATGCTCTTATGACCCATTTCAGATTTCTTTCAAGATGTCATCTTCAACCTAAAACTTGGATGGAGAGAACGTTTATAGTCAATTGAGTTTCCATCCTTAGGGTACTTTCTCTCTTCACCTTTTTAGGTAGATTGTGACTCCTTGATAGAATACTGTTATAGTTCATAAGGAGGTGCATTCACGATGTACACATTTATAATAGTGAGGAACCATACCTTTTTACTGTCAGTTGCTTAACTGTTATTTATCTTTAATATACTGAGTTTAGGCATTGATGTGCATAGCTTTTTATTTTCTCCTAAAAGCTTGTTACTCTGTTTAGCCTTTAATCAATCAGTCGTGGTCTTGAAAATGCAGGCTAGGAGAATCTCTGCATCTTTAGTTCTTTGACATCTTTCAGTTTACAAGGTTTACATCCAGCTGCTTGTTGGCCAGACACAAGTTTTAGAAGTTTTTCTTTCTTCTCTGGATAAGCATTTCTTTGCATGTATGGCTTTTTCATCTTTTCAGGCTGGAGGATGTTTGACTCTTTTATGTGGATGTCTCTTGAGCTTTCTAGCCTAGTCGTCAGACTTCAAGATTGACTACAAGTAAGGATTAGTCTTGTTGATATAACAGTCAAGAACGTGGACCAATCTGAGCAGCTTTAGGTGTATATACACATTTAACCTGTACATAGTACTTCCAACGTCTGAGCTCATCTGCATATAACAAGTGACTTACTACTAAACTAAGTTTAGAACAATGTTTATGCCTATGATCAGACTCAAAGCGATTAGCTTTTGAATATAGCATGAGAACCTGCTCTGATACCAATTGTTAGTTCCTAGTAGGCACAATAGATCTAGAAGGGGTGGTTGAATAGATCCTTTTAATTTCAAATACTTTTCTGGTTTATTTTGTATTGCTCATAATTTAGCATATGACAAACATAAGAATCTTTTCAAGCACAGCGGAATAAGTAAAAGATCCCCTTTATTGATATATTCATAATCATACATACATTATTCGTAGAGTTAGTTTAATGGTAAGCAGGTAAAACATACATAGCAGTTATAGCAGTTAATAGACATAATGTAAATGACAGTAGGTAAAAGACACAAGGGGTTTTAAGTGGTTCAGAGACTCAAGCTCCTAATCCACTCTTCTGCTTTCAACTAGCGGTGATTTCCACTAAGGAAGGGCGACACCCTAATCACTAAGATTCCTTTAAGGCCGCCACCTTTGGGACTTCATTCACTAAGAACTCTTCAAGGCCAAAGCCATTGGAACTCCTCTAGTTCCCTAGAACTCTTCAAGCCCAAAGAAGTTTGGAACTTCATTTAGTCCCTCCTACAAGGACCCTCGTGCCCCACGCTTCTTGTGAATTAATTGTTTTTTTGTTGGAGTTGGTGCTGAGCTGCTAAGATGTCTTTATGCTTTGAACAACTTCTGTACTTAGCAGCTTGGCGTGATCATCCCTGAAGTGCAGGTGAGTGTTTCATGATGCTCATCTTCTTCAGTTACTCAACCTCCTCTGATGATCCCTTGATGAACTGCCTTGAAGATCATTCCTCTTGATACGTGATGGCTGCACATGATGGGTTTCTAAGATGACTATAAATTCTTCTGCTAGGTACTTAGAAACTTTCTCATGCTTTCCACCATGATGACGTTTGTGATCTCCCGTCTTACTACTTGATTCCTTCTCATCATTGACTTGCTAAGATGACTATGAGCTCTTCTCTATGGTACTTAGAGTCTTCCCATGATGAACATCAAGATGTCATTAATACTCTTCTTTTTCTCGACAGTTTAGAACACTCTTCATGAAGTAGAACTCTCATTTCTATTTTGTCGAACTCTCACTTCTAATTCTTTCTTTTTATGTCTCTGAGTGTTCTTGGTGGATCATAGAGTGAGCCTTCGGACTCACTATCTCACATGGTTTAGAAACCCACCGCTATCTCCAAACTCCTAAGAACTCCAAAGAACCCTCGATCTTTGAAGCTCTTGCTGATTTATACTCCTTCCCAATCCTTCCGTTGGAAAATAACCGTTAAAAGCTATTTAAATATCTTCACAGATCTCGAGTTGACTGATGTAGACTGCATATATGACATGTCATACTTTTTAGACACTACAGTCTACTGTTTCACCTACCCCGTCAGAGATGTCACTTTAATGTCTTGGGCATGTCGAAGACTTTATTTCCTCCTTCTGATTTATCGATCAGTGGTTGTCCTTTTGCATCGATGCTCTCAATAAGCTCTTTTCCGAATATTACCCTTCAGATTGAACCATTGCCAATGCTTCATTCTTCAGCTATTCGAATTCTGCGATTCTGATGCAAGTCTTTATGGACCTGATCGTAGTGTCTTGTTGACTGGTAGAGATAACACTACGATCTTGAAGAGTGTTGATTGGATCTTCAATGTAGAACACCTCTTCTTTTTCTTGTGCAGTGCTTCAACACTTCTTTTTACCTCAACATCTCTCAGATACTGATGGCTTGACTTCTTTATTCTGGCTCCTTCTGAATAGCAAGACACTTCATATTTGTGGCGTGTCCAACTCACTTTCTCCTTGTGATCTCCCATTCACTTATCATCAATGTACTGACCCAATGGTTAATCACTTTAGCCTTGTTATTCAGAAGCTGTCTAGTATCTCTGTGTGCAATCCATCAGTTCTTTCTTTGTTTGGCAAACACTACGATCCTGGTTGCTTCCAAGATCGTCATCTTTTGTCTATTTGACAGCTACTGCACTAGTTGACTTTCTTTAGTTAGTTACTGAAGTCTTCTTCTGATCTCCTTGTGGAAGACTTCATCTTGAATGGCTTCACAACACAATCTGGATGTTGATTGAGTTGGTGCTTAGATCTTATGTTAGCTTGCATGCCATTCGTTGAGTGCTCTCTGGTTTCCTTCAGATGGGATGTATCTTTGTAGTGCCAACCAGAGGCTTCATTCCTTTGGATATTCTGGGAGTGCTCATTCGTTGAGAATCATTTTTGCTATATGATTCTGTCTTGGCATTGTGAGCACATGTGTTGAACTCTCAGTTCTACACTCTACGATTCAGCTTCAGCTGTACAGACACTATGACTCCGAGATCAGATCTTGACACTCTACAATTTCTTACTTGTGCTTGTTGTCATCATCTGATCTTGCTCAACTATGATCTCTGCCTTTCATATGATCAGTAAACTCTACGACTTAGAGTGCGATCTCTGATTCTCGACTTGGCTTTTGGCAGTCTCTTCTACCAGGCTCAGTGCGTGTCAGTCTCTATGATTCTCGAACATGACTTCCTCAAAGATACTATGGTCCTGAGGAAGTTCTTCTCGACACACTACGATCCTTCCTCGTCTCTCTTGGTAGTCTACGAACTCCGAGATCTACTATCTTGCAGACTACGATTACGCCTCGATAGCTCTCTCGAGTTTTCCTCGACTCTCCCGGCAGACTACAATTTACAGTGCAAGGTTTTCGGCGACCGCATGCCTATCTATTACATCATAAGATCAACCTAACATGCTTGATCTTTCTATATTTATATTCCTTGTACATCATTTATTTTTAAGGACTTTACAAAGTTGTTTTGCTTATGTAGGATCAACCTAACACATTTGATTAATTCATTCTAAGTCCTTGTACATATATTTCTATTGTCTATCAAAGGACTCTACAGCTTTTCTTAATGCAAGCATACTTGCATATTCATTCATATATATATCATAATCAAATCATATGTAAATAGGAATATTATTTATTTGCTTATTCCTGACACAATTCATACAACATCAAGCTTAGAGCGGCTCTCATCCAAAAATGTAGGTGGAAACACTGGAAACTCTCTGGCACACACCGATAAATGGCTTCAAGGAGCTGGGACCACCAAAGTTTATTGGAGAGCCAAAACCACTTAAGACTTTTAGTGTGGATAAAGCGTATCACCAAGATATTTGATGTCTTGGGATGCTCCGAGGAACAAAAGGTTCCTTTGCCACCTTTATGTTGCGAGGAGAGGCAGACATCTTGGTGGAATCGGTAAGCGTGCTCACCTCGCCAGACCAAGATGTCTTGGGAGAAGTTCCAAGAACTATTCAACGACAAGTACTTTCCCCGAAAGTATTCGTCACATAAAAGAGGTAGAGTTCATCAAGTTGGAGCGAGTAATAATACGACCGTGTCGCAAAGACGGGTTAAGCTATGTTTGTCGAGTTTTCCTTGGTTTATGTCTTTACTTAGTTGATAATGAGGAGAGAATGACGCGAATGTTTCTAAGAGGTTTGAAACCCGATATACTTCAATACCTTATCTCTCATAAACTGTGTTTGTATTCAGATGTTGTGAATATGGCTCAGTTATTGGAGTGTGATAACGAGTCAACCCAACCAAGAGAAAGCAGCCGGCAAAATGATAATATTAGTAGTAGCAATCATCAAAGCGGTGACAATAAACGTAGAGGGAATCAACATGCCAGAAATGATAACCACTTCTGTGGTAATCATGGCCAAGACAATAAGAGTTGACATTTCAAGAAGAGGAGATTCAACAATGATGGAAAGACGTTAGCACCAGTACCCGTTGTTAAGGAAGGAGAACGACCACCTATCATATGCTTCAAATGCGGAGGGGGGGACACATAAGTCCAAACTGTGCGCAGTAGTCCAAAATGTGTTACAATTGTGGAAGAGAAGGTCACCTATATAGCTAGATTTTGTTGTACTAGGAAGCCAAGTCCAGTTGGAATGGTGACACCAAATGCCAGTCCAGACAAGTTAAAACAAGTAGTTCAAGGGAGAGCGTTTATTGTAACCTCCCAGAAAGCAAGGAACCCGAACGAGGTCATCACGGATAAGCTTATCATAAACTCTAGCGAAGTATATACCTTATTTGATATCGGTTCTACCCATTCTTTTATTTCTCGTACTTGTGCTCAATGTTTAAATTTGACTCCGAAGAAATTAGACTTTGACTTACCTGTTGAAACTCTGTTGGGAGAAACCTTCATTACATCTAATGTTTATAAGTCTTGGTTGATTCAAATCGGTAACCGTACGTTACCTGTCGATCTTATCTCCTTAAAAATACTTGCATTTGACGTGATTCTAGGGATTGATTGGTTAACTACTCATCATGCTAAAATTGATTGTTTTCGTAAGGTTGTTAGCTTTCATATTCCTAATCAACCTATTATGCGAATTCAAGCGACCAAACCATTAAAATCAATCACGGTCATCTTAAGTTATAAAGTTATTTGTTTATTAAAAAACGGATGTCAAGCTTTCTTAGCTCATGTCACAGATTTAAATAAAAATACTACAAATTTGAATGATATTTCTATTGTTAATAAATTTCCTGACGTATTCCCCGAATAACTTCCTGGCCTACCCCTAGAGCGTGAAATCGAGTTTGGTATCGATCTTGTACCCGGTACAAAACCCATTTCCAAAGCCACATATCGAATGGCTCCTATTGAACTTCAGGACTTAAAAACCCAACTACAGGAATTGTTAGACATCGATTTCATTCATCCTAGTACGTCTCCTTGGGGTGCTCCTGTTCTATTCATGAAGAAGAAAGATGGAAGTATGCAACTTTGTATTGATTATCGGGAGTTGAATCATGTCACCATAAAAATAGGTACCGTCATCCTCGTGATTGATGACATGTTTGACCAGTTGCAAGGAGCCAAATTCTTTTCAAAGATCGATCTTCGTTCCGGATATCATCAGTTAAAGATTAGAACCGATGACATTCCAAAGATGGCTTTCAGAAGTCGGTACAGGCATTACGAATTCCTAGTCATGTCTTTTAGATTGACTAATGCTCCTGCTGCTTTCATGGATATGATGAACCGAGTATTCAAGGAATATTTGGATCACTTTGTGGTCGTCTTTATTGATGACATCCTCATATATTCCAAAAGCCGTGAAGATCATGAGCAACACTTGAGGCTGATACTCCAAAAGCTTCGTGAAAACAAGCTTTATGCCAAGTTGAAGAAATGCGAGTTCTGGCTTGAGGAAGTAGCATTACTTGGGCAAGTAGTATCAAATAATGGAATATCTGTTGACCCGACAAAGATTGAAGCTATTCAAAGCTGGGAGCAACCTAAATCAGTAACCGAAGTACGTAGCTTTCTTGGCTTAGTTGGTTATTATTGGAGATTCGTAGAAGGGTTTTCTCGAATCGCTACTCCACTAACTCAGCTGACTTGGAAAGATACAAAGTTCGGTTGGAGCGAGGAATATGAGAAGAGTTTTCAAGAACTCAAGAGGAGGCTTATTTCAACACTTGTTCTGACAATACCATCTGGCTCGGAGAGATTTGTCATTTACAGTAATGCTTCAGGAAAATGGTTAGAATGTGTTCTCATGCAACATGGGAAAGTCACAGCCTATGCCTCACGATAACTCAAAGAATATGAGAGAAATTATCCTACTCATGATCTAGAGTTGGCAGCTGTCGTTTTTGTGCTTAAGATTTGGAGGCATTACCTGTATGGAGAGAAGGTGGAGATCTATACTGATCATAAAAGCCTCAAATATTTCTTCACTTAAAAGGAACTCAATATGTGGCAATGACGATGGCTTGAGATATTGAAAGATTACGATCATAACATTCAATACCATCCTAGAAAAGCGAACGTAGTAGCTGACACATTGAGTAGAAGATCATATGTGGGTACGAGTGCGATATTGTCAACGCAAAGGCCCATTTTGTATGACTTACAAATGATGGAGATAGAGTTAAAGACTCTAGGGACCCATGTGATGGTGGCGAATATACGAGTAGAACCGATTTTAATCGATAAAGTTAAAGCTGCTCAAGCTACAAACCTGGAGCTGATGCGTATGAGAAAGAAAGTGCAAGAAGGTGTTATGCCAGAAGCAAGAATCGATGAAGAAGGAATACTTCGAGTCAACTCCAAACTTTGTGTTCCTAACGACCCTGATTTAAAGTATAAAATCATGATGGAGGCGCACAACACACCGTTTGCAATCCATCCTGGGAGTACCAAAATGTATCATGATCTTCGACATACATTTTGGTGGAGCAATATAAAAAGAGAGATCGCAGAGTTTATCTCAAGGTATCTAACTTGTTAACGAGTCAAGGCAGAGCATCAATTGCCAAAAGGTCCATTTCAACCACTTGAAATTCCAGAATGGAAGTGGGAGCACATTACCATGGATTTTGTTACCGATTTTCCTAAGGTTTCTCAAGGCATAGATGTGATTTGGGTCATTGTTGATAGATTGACCAAGTCTGCTCATTTCTTCCCAATATGAGAAACTTATACACTTGAATGTCTTGCTAGTATGTACATAAACGAGATTGTAAGATTGCATGGTATGCCAGTATCCATAGTTTCTGATTGAGACCCAAAATTCACTTCAAGATTTTGGGTTAGTTTGCAAAAAGCTATGGGCACGGATTTATGATTTAGTTTGGCATATCATCCTCAAACGGACGAGCAATCAAGAGGACTATTCAAACTCTTGAAGATCTATTAAGACTCTGTGTCCTTGACTTCAAGGGAAGTTGGGACAAGTTCTTACCATTGGTGGAGTTTTTCTACATCAACAGTTATCAAGCAATTATTGGCATGGCTCCATTTGAGGCGTTGTATGGAAGAAAGTGTCATTCTCCAGTATGCTGGGATGAGGTGGGTGAAGCAACATTGTTGGGACCGGAGTTGGTACGTATGAAGATTCAAATGATCCGACAACGTATAAAAACCTCATAAGATCGATAAAAGGATTATGTTAATCTTCATCGAAAGGACGTGGAATTCAATATTGGAGATCATGTGTTGTTACGTGTTGCTCCATGGAAAGGAGTTACGAGATTTGGAAAGAGAGGAAAGCTCAATCCTCGATTCATTGGCCCATTTTTAATCCTCGATCGAGTAAGAACTGTGGCCTATAGACTCGCCTTACCGCCAAGTATGTCTCGTGTTCATAACATTTTTCAAATATTTATGTTATGTAAATATGTGAAAGACCCGAACCACATTATTGAATTAGAACCGGATGAGATAGCAAAAGATTTAACGTATGAAGAGGTACTTGTAAAAATCTTGGATAAGAAGGATCATATTCTACGCTCCAAGGTTATATCTCAAGTCATTGTTTTGTGGAGAAACCACGATGTTGAGGAAATGACATAGGAGTTAGAATACGAAATGAAGTCAAGGTATCCTCACCTCTTCGACATACCAGGTACGCACCCTAATTTCGAGAACAAAATTTTATAAGAAGGGGAGGTTGTAAGACCTCAACTTTTATGAATAAAGATTAATTTTTCTCGAAATATATTTTTGAATATTATGTTGTGGATTTGATATAATGTTGTGGGTATTATTTACAAATTTTGCAAAGTAAGCAAGTGGTTATATAATATTCGATTGGTCGGGGAATATTCGTTTTAACAGGGAATATTCGTACGACGACACAATCATTGGTGGACCCGGCAACGGAAGTATTGTCGTAGTTAGAAAACGACAGAATTATCTTTTCATAAAAATAACGGCGAAAGTTTTCCTGTTAAACTGTTGAACTACCCGGTGGTAAAAGTACAGTAATACGCGTGGTTGCATAGTAGCACATGGTATTGATTATTGATGCTTACGTGAGAAGTCACTCAGTTATACTCAATTATTGCTATAGTAATTGCTACATCATATCTCTCATATTATTGATTTAATTATTGTCACAGTATCATCTGCATAATATTTATTACTATTAAATCAATAATTGAGATGACAAAGTTATTCATATTTTTATTTCCAATATTGATAATGTCTAGAAGTTCTTTCAAGGAGAGGTTTGGTCACCTAATTGCGCGCCAATAAGGAAAAATCGTTATCGAAAAGCCCTTTCTTTCCTGGGAACGACCTAGTTGTTATATATTGTGAGTTATAATATTAATGATGAATAAGTTCGTGTTGACTAAAGATGAAATTGATAGTTCCATTGTGTTGGGATTATTAGTGTTAGTGAAAATAGACATTTATTTCGATAATAATTGATGTTTGGAGGTTATATTGACCAATCGGGTAATTAATCAGATAAATGAGCAATTAATTTCTATTATTTCACATGATTATAACTATTTGTTCACATATGTGTACTATTGATTCACATTCATGTACTATTAGGGGAGATGGTGCAAGATTGATAATATTTGAATGACTAAATTAAAAATGGAGGTATAAATGAATGTACTATACTGTAATTAGTTTTTTCACATGATTATACTATTAAGTCACATGAATGAACTTTTAATTCACATTATTTACTATTAGGAGAGGTGGTGCAAGTTTGATAATACTTGTAGGACTAAATTAAAAATGAAGAAAAAGAGGAAGGTATTATACTGTAATATTTCGAGCCCCAAAACGTGCAATTATTGAAACTATATTTTCCTATAAATAGAAGCTCATTCTTCTTTCATTCTCACCAATTCACTAAGTCTCATAAGAACAATTATTATAGAGAGAAAGAAAAGAGAAGTCTACTACCTCACTATTCTAGTATCCAGTTTCTTCTAAGGTAAGGGGTATTATTTCTTTCGTATTCATGAAGAGAGTTATTTTCTTTCAATACTCGTAAGGGTTGTTATTCCATTCTTTATTATTTTGTTTTAATAACATGTATGTGCGGTCTATCGTATGCCTGGTGAATTCTTTTGTTATTCCATTCTTTATTATTCTGTTGGAATAACATGTCTGTGTGTTCTATCGCATGCATGGTGATTTCTTTTGTTATTCTATTCTTTATTATTATGTTGGAATAACATGTCTATGTGGACTACCGCATTCATGGTGAATGATCCTTTGTATTCATTCCTTGTTAAATTGTGGAAATGATCTGTATACGTGGATTACTGCAGAGCAGGCAAAAATCCATGTGTAGTTTCATATATTCTATTATACTCAGTTGGTTAAAGTTTTGGCTTCTATACTCCGTGAAATTAGTAGAATATCCTGGATATTTGTGCTTCATCCAGTTTCTTTTCATGGAAATATTATTCTGAGCATTCTTGAATTTTACTCCACAAAACAGTATCATGTTGATAATTTGAACGTTATTAATTTATGGATAAATTAAATTATAAATCTTTAAAAATTTATCCTTGAACTTGTTTTATTGAATTCTTATATCATTGTCATCATCCTCATGTTTATAATATGTTGAAAGTCATCATGGCACAGAAATTAGCATAGATGGAATTGGTATGATTATGACCGTGGATTATTCGGATAATCATGACCGTAATGTTACAAATGATGTGGTAAAAGTCCTCATCGGTCAGAGTGCATTGATGGACAGCTTGTTGGCGTGATCATGACCATTGATGAATACACGAATATCCTCGGCTCAGAGTGCATGGATAATTTATAGTCGTGATACTAATGAATATCCTCGTCAGAAAAGTGGGGATGATGTGGTTTATTTATTAAGCTTAGTCTCAGCGATAAAAGTGATGACAAACCTTTTAAACCATATGAGATAATAGATTTTATTCTCTACTTGACTCTTCTAATGGATTACTTTTTCTAATGCAGTTAAACTTGATATTTGTTATATTTTATCAGTTTAACACTATTGAAGGCTAACGATAAATTATTCAGCATTATCTTAGTCATAATATTTCTTACTGGGCTAGTTGAGCTCACCCTTTCTTTCACTGTTCTCTTTAGGAAATGAGAATATAGCCGACTTGCGACTGGGAACGGATTGACTATCCAGATGGTTGTTTTAGTAGTCCTCACTATTCTATAAAATAGTGTGACAATAAATGTAATGAGGACTCCATTGAGTGTGGATATTGTCTAGATGACAATATTATTATTAAAACTCTTAGATTATGTTTTTTCGTATTTTACACTACTGTTGTATAATTAAGTTTTATTTGAATTTTGTACCATGTATTTGGCGACTCAAGATGGGTGATGTATACCTATTTTGGGGGCGTCACAGTTTCCAAATCTGATTATGACAAATCCATTAGGATTTTCGATGACATTTTCTAATTGTCCATCGACACCTTGTACCTTTTTAGGTACCTCGTTGATCAGCGTCCAATCTTCCAGAACAGAAATTTCAGCTACCAAGATATTTGTCTTTATTTGGTTAATCTGAAATACTGTAGTTTCTCCTCTTTTGTCTTTAATAAAATTATTTTTTAGATTAACATCAGAAGTAATAGTATTCATAACTTTAATAATAATCCTATAAACTAGGACCGTATTTGAAGACAATGGATCCATTTCAAAATTTGAGGCCTGAATATTTAGTGTCAAGGTTTTTAAATTGTTGGATCTAAAAGAAACTAAAAAATTTGAAAAGCTATTAAAGTAAACTGGTCCTTCTAAAAGAGATGAGGTTATACATCCTAACAGAGAATCATTAAACCTTAAATGCCTTTAGTCTCTCAAACACAACATTAAAGAAGTGTTTAAACCATCTCTGGTTAACAGTTTAACTGCTACTTGAACCAGACCGATATAAATAAATTTGTAGCCTCTTCTAATAACCTTTTAGGTAATAGTTCTATACTCATATGACCTTGAGTAAGAGATTGCTCAATAGATTTAATTATATAATCTGATTTAAATAAAAAAACATCCTTTATTATACACTTGTGTGACAAGAGTTTTAGGTATAGACAAATTTTGTAAATGGTTTTTGATATCTTTGACAGATACTACCTGCTTGGTGGTAGAATCCAAAGATGAAGAAGATGAAGAAGAACTCATAGATTTAGCTAGGTTTCTTATCAAATTTGTCATTAGTTGTATAAATGATTAAAACTTTGAAAGAGATAAGCAGGAAAGGTTTAATCCAAAGGGAAGTCCACCACGAGATTTATGAAACGTCAACCAACTTACCCGATTTAAAGCCTTCAGCTTAATCTTTAATGGAGTTTATAACAAAATGAGCAAATATTGATCAGATGAAAGCATAAATGATGAGAAATTCAAGACTTCATCTCTAACTCTTTAAGACTTGGCTCTTTGTATCTATCACAAACTTTGTTAAAGATCTTCTGTAGAGAATATTGACTTGGATCAAGTCTTATATCATCTTCTTAAGAATGCTTTTTCTTACTTTTAGTAAGTTCAGTATATCATTCTATCATCTGACGCTTTTTAGCCTCATCTTCTAGTCGATCGATAATATCCAAAATTAAACTATCTTCTTTAGATAGTACATTAAGAGAAAGTCCATTTAAGGCACACAAACAATATTAATAATAATATTAAATAATAACAATAATAATTAATAATATATTAATAATAATAAATACTATTAATTAATATTAATAATACTAATAATAACAATAATAAGAATAACAACAATAACAATAATAAATAATAATAATAATAATAGTTCATTGAAAACTAATAGTTGTCCCAATATTAGTTAATTGAAAACAAATAGTTCATTAATAATAATAGTAAGTTTGTCTTTTAATATTTTGTTGGGGAAATGAATTGATTTGGTATATAATTTATTCTTTGTGTAAGTTAATAACTAAGGCTAAGGTGCTTTGGTGATCTTATGGTCAAAATCTCAAACTTGAGGTTTTGGGTTCAAATCTAGGCAACATGTTTTACGTGAGGTTTAGGGAACATGTTTTTGGGAATTAATTTGGTAAAAATCTTTGTTACTCGGACTACTTCTACTTCGATGGAGTACTGTGTTTTACACGATCCGACACACCTGCAAGTAAGGTGGATTTAATGTTTCAAAAGCGGCACTTTTCAACTGGATACGTAAAACCAATCAGCATAGCAATGGACATAAGAAGGATTGATAAACGGAAAGAAGAAGAAGAGGAAGAAGGATTGACTGAAGAAGAAGAAGAAGAAGGATCGATTGAAGAAGAAGAAGAATCGACGAAGAAGAAGAAGAAGAAGAAGAAGAAGAATCGACTGGAAAAAAAAAAGAAAAAGAAGAAGAATCGTCGTTTTATTCTTTTCTTCTCCAACGAACGAGCTTGTCTGAGTATGTGAGATTAGATTTGGGAAATAAATATCCCAGGAAAATTACAGTTAGGTACCCTATAGTTTTTTAATTTAGTCCCCAAAATTTTCTAAAAGTTTAAAATATCCACAAAAAAATTACTTATCAGTCACTGTAGTTTTGTTTTCTTCCATTTTAGCCCCTAAAGTTTCAGTAGTTTCAGTTATGCCCATGTTTCTTTATATTTTTGCACTTCAACCCTTAAAGTTTCATGATAAATGCATGTCTATATGAATTTGGACATCATAAATATTATTGTTAAAAAATCATAACATACCATATCCCCACACCCGTGTCTAAATTCGGATTCATATCCGCGTATCCTCTATTTTTTGACTTCACGTGTTTGACACTTAGATTCATACCCAAATCCGACACCGGCACCCGAGTCCGAGTAACACAAGTAAAAATACACGTCACCGGTGTCACGTGTGCCACATAGGCAAGTCAACGAACATGTGGCTCCTAAAGGTTCAATATCCAAATTTTTTGACAAAAAATATCTCTTTTTGTGTTGACCAAAAGAAAGAGGCTCAATACCCAAAAACTCCTAAAGTTCAGTTGACACATTTGCATTTTACCCTATTTATAATTAAGTATATTTAGAGAAAATACTAATTATAAATTAATAAGAAGTATTATTATTATTATTATTATTATTATTATTATTATTATTATTATTAGAAATTATTTAATTCCTAAATAGTTTGGGAATTAAATAAAAAACCCTGAGTTCTAAAAGGTTTAAGATGGAAGGGTGGTATATAAATAATAGGGGTCTTATTTGGATTGAAGACTAATGAGACTAATCATCAGTATTCTTAAAACCTAAAAGAGTTAAGAGAGAGAATTAGGGCTAGCCACCCAAGATCTTGTAGAATCTAAATTCACTTTTTCAATCAATATAGTCTTGGTGGATAACTTTTGGGTGTTGCACACTTGGGTAACGAACTTTTGATTCGAAGAATTGGAGAAGTACAAAGGAGAAAAGTATTGGAACTTGAAGATTTGATCAAAAGATTGCATCATCTTTGAGGCAAATCTTTTATCCTTCCTCAATTAATTATATTGCATAAGGTGATTCTTCTTATTGCAGAAAAATTTTAAATTCCATATATCCATACTTCCACTTTTCTTACAATTTGATTGTATTTTTTATCTTGTTTTGCAAACCAACAGTAATGTCGTATTCATCTTTATGCGAGTTATTAATTATTTTTTATTCATATAATAAATGTTGATGTGTTTAAAACAATTTAATTGGGTATAATTGTTGGTATAAAATCAAGTTTTTTTGAAGAAAAAGTTGAAAATCGCGATTCACCGCCGCTACTTATCACGTAAAAAAAAAATGTTTTGAGTCTTAGCGCTACCACGCCTTTGGCAAAGTACAATTACAAAGATCACGCTACTGTCACCGTAAAAATTATATAAAAATATTAAATTTTGATTTCAAATTAAGATAAAAGGTTTATTTTTATTTGGAATTGGAATAAAATAAAAGTGTTTATTTTAAGTGGAATTGGATTCCATGTTAACTAAAAATAAAGAACTTTATTTTGATTTGAATTAAAATAAAGGAGTTTATTTTGATTCAAAATTGGATTTCATTCAAACTTTTATTGCCCATTAAATGATATCAACATATATATGGAATGTTTTAATTTCATGAGTTGAATATTTTATTGTATGTACGATGATATGTATGATAATAAAAGGGATGATTATGGACTATTGACTAATGCGATTGGATTTAATTTTTGAATGGATGCTTGAATGAATGAGGTTTTCATAAATGGGGTCTGCGAACCTCGCCTATCTAATTTTCTAATGTGAATTATATCCCCCTCCTATGTACTTCCCCTTGAATGCAGATCAAGATTTCTGTTTTATGAAAAAAAATATTGTAATAAGATTTAGTAGAATTACTTGAGAAATTGGTACGGAAGAGCATGAGCATTAAAGACTCATTTGTAATGAAGTCTCGGTTGAATGTAATAGTTATATTCAAAAAAAAATTCTTGCATCCTAGGTTTGGCCTTTTGGTTCATGGTGGCTTGAGTGAACTAAACTAGAATCAAGTCCATAATCATCCCAAGTAGAATATAATATTCTATATTTGAATGCTAATTATATATTAATATATTATTATACATGGTGATGTATGTTTAATATGACATGTATTATATATATATATATATATATATATATATATATTTGCATGTGCGCTAAACAAGATGAGACCATTAATAACAAAAAGCCTCAATGATAAAAATATTAAGTTAATTTCGTTCAAGGACATTCAGAATATCGAACGTAACCTTCTAGCATGATAAAATAATAGAGTATCGAGTATTTAATATGAGTTTGTTGTGCACACACAAGACTTGTATTAAATATTTGAGATGTTGGTTTTATTACATTGGATGTTTATAAGAAATTGAACAATACAGTTTTATTGTGCACACACAAGGACTGTATTTTTCTCTTCATTTATATGGAAATACTAGGTCTGACTTAACTTAGATAATTTTAGTTTGGATGTGCACACACATGACCATTATTATCTAAGAGGCAAAAATAAAAGGAGTTACATGGAGATGTAATTGAAAAAATTTGTCTAACTATTGAATAAATATATAGTTTGTTGTGCACACACAATGTTGTATATATATGGAAATAGGATCCTTTTTCACTAAGCAGATTTTACACAGTTTTAATTAAGATATGTCGAACCATATAAATTGAGGGTCATATAGTTTGATGAAAATAGTGGAAGACATATTTTTTAATAGACCTAATTAATTTGGTGACTAATAAAATGAATGCATGCTAAAGTTGTTTAAAATTTCATTTACAGAATTTTACAATGTCTAATTCACTATCATTGCGAAGTATATTGGATACTAACAAGATAATCGGACATAATTACACATATTGGTTAAGGAAATTGAGAATAGTTCTCACAGCTGAAAAGCTATCATATGTGCTTAATTCGCTTGTTCCTGCAACGGTTGCAGAAAATGCATCTGAGGAAGAGCTTGTCACTTTTAAAAAGTGGCAAGATGATGCACAGGTGGCTAAGTGCATCATGTTGGCATCTATGAGTAACGAGTTACAGCGTTAACATGAGAAAATGGATGCGCCTACTATTTTGCTTCAACTTCAGGATTTGAATGGTGAGCAGAGTAGGGCTGCTAGATATGAATTATCTAAAGAGCTCTTCCGATCTAGAATGAGCGATGGCACTACGGTACATACATATGTCCTTAAAATGATCAATCTAAACAATTGGGACAACTGGGTTTTATCATGGATGGTGAGTTGATGCTGATAACAAAAGAGTTTGCTTCCACTGCAATAAGCCTGAACTATGACACCCCCAAATCCCGGTACTTCATTACCTCAAGATTTGGTGTTCACTTAATCAAAACAATTATATCTAAGTACCCAGTCATAATAAAATTGAATAATAAAAACCTGCCCATACAGGATTATATTTAAATAAAAATCTCCTAGGTTATCTAACCTTTAATTACAATCATTCAAATGCGGAAATTAAATTATTACATCACATCATTATTAAAAGTCAATTATCATAACGATAAAAATAAAATTACAAGTCTTTATCACTTGTTCATTTTTCCCTTTCCTTTGCTAGTTGTAGGTTCATTTACCGTATCAACCTTAACTACAATATGTGTATAAACATGCAAGAGTGAGAAAACAAAGCTCACTTAAAATAAGAATGAATAACTTTACAACATTATAACATTTGCCAGAAATAGGCTCAATAGAACTGAATGATAGGTTCTATTAACATTCTGAAACATACTACTAAGTGTCTAATGACCACGAACCATGTCCACAGTTACAAGTAATCTTTCAACTTTAACTTTAACAGTCATATGACTATAAGGACTCCACGTACTTAGAGGGATCAGCCCTTCGTACAATGTATTGTGCACAACTATTTCAACGCTAAGCGTAAACCTCTAATAAAAGAGTTGTTCATCTCAGTATTTAGAATACAAGTCCGCACAAAAGTAGGTTTGGTTTGGATACATTACAAGGTAATTTAGAATTCAACGGTCATTAACTAAGGATTAGTTGAATACAAAAGAACTAACTGTAAGCTATGGAATAATCATAACTGAATCGGTATTTGTAAATTAATATCATGCTTTAGGAATAATCTAATAGCACAAACATTGAATAATCATAACATACTTTGCTTGAACAATATTAAGTCAAGGTTATTCAGAATTGGATACTAAGCATGCATAGTGAATAGTAATTTGAACGATAAAGTTGTTCAACACTAAAATATTAAAATATAGCGACTTGCATGCTAAATAACAGGTTACATATTAAAGAAACTTGCTCAATGTTAAAATATAAGATTTTGAATACTTGCATCATGAACAACTAGATACAAGAACTTACTCAATAATAGACAATCTAGCTCTACGAAAGTGTAGAGTTAGCAACTTGCGTAATTGTAATTGAATTAAAAGCAATATAGTACTCAACGAAATTAAACTTACACAACGAAGTTTTAGGGTTAGAGAACTTGCCTTGAGCACAAGCTAAACCTTACAACTCGAATCTCAATACCATATATATATGTCATCATGACATAATTAGTCACTACCAACATTCTATATAAACAAGTATATACCTCATGTAGGTTTGATTTTTAATTCACATAATCGAATTACGTTAATACTAATACTAGTTAACCCTTGATAACATGCTCATTCTTAGTTTAGTACTACTAAAATCATAATTTAACAGTCCTATTATTAACACATAACATTTATTTTTAAACATTGTGTAAATAAATAAAACTGTCAGACCATTCTGCTAACTCGCGATGCGGCGTCACACATTTAACTATGGTTCGGCTGACTGACAAGATCGAAATAAGGCCATTTATATGAGACTCAAAGCCAGCGATTGGCGCCATAGGCATGGCACCAAAGGGTGCGACGCATGAATAATATCATCTTTGAAATACATGCAATAACTCTGCATTTTATGACTAAATTTCTAGTAATAAAGATAAACAAAAAGCCAATTTGGCCTACAAGCTCTTTTCTAACAAACTAATTAACATGTAATACACATATAGACTTCATATAAACATAATTTAAATACTCTTAACAGGTTTTTACTCATATAATAACATAAACATCAAATTTACAACACCCAATTTCACTGTTTTTGATAAAAACTCCATTTTTGACATTTTCAGTGAAACTTATCACAGTAACTTTGTTTTTCAACCAAAACCATTAATTCTAAATACTTTGTTTATGTTTATTCATCCTCTTTCAAATTCCATAGACAATTTATAATTTAAACAACTACTAAAACCTTAATTTTACTTTTAAACTTAGCCATATTCATACATATTCATATAACTCAATCGTAATATGGGTTTCTTCATAAAATATATACATACAATAATTAGTTTATTTATACTCATATATAAACTTTATGAAAACAATTCATATAACAACAACTATCATATAAAGCTATATACATCAAAAAATCATCTTTTACAAATATTTTATAGATGAACTTTTTGGAAGAAGAAGACAACAAAACTTTTAGAAAAATAGGAGCAAGATGATACCTTAATTTAGAAGAAGATGATGGCTATCTTTGATTCTCAAGCTTCTTCTCTTTATCTAAAACCTTCTAGGATTTCTCTCAAGCTTTCTCTCCCTTTTTCTCTTTTCTTTTTTCTTCTGAGTCTTTCTTCTCCTAACTCTATTTTACGTAGTAAAATATAACGTATATAGGTAATAATATATGTATTAATTATATAATATTAATATAGAGATAACTGATATCAGTTATCTAAGTTTTAAAATTCAAAAGCCATAAGGCTTGTTTGGCTAGGCTAATAAAAATAACCCTTTAAACCTTACACCTTGTTTGGTAAACCTAATTAAAATAAATGGATTAATTCTTATACCTTGTTTGATAAAATACTATTAGATTAAAGACTTAATATACATTAAGGCTTGTTTGGGAAACTAATTAAACTCCGTTAATTTATTTTAGTAACTCTTTTATAGCAAGGTTATTAGTCACACTTCTATTTAATTAAAGTTTTATAATCAATTTAATAAATTCTAATACTAATCTATTAAATTACTTTAACACATAAATCACTACCACATAATTATAACTTCCTTTATAATTATAATTTTATTTAACCAACTAACACCTTATTTTAATTACAAATTCCAATTAAAATATTATAATTCATTTAATCATTATAAGCTCTCTAATTTAATTATTAAATTAAATTAGTATATAATCTCATCACAATTTATTTTCTTAACTCCTTAATTATTTACCTAACAAATAATTAACTAAATCAAATCAAATCAAATTGAACAATTATTTAATAAACAATGAGCATATCCATTAAATACTTATATAATTCAATAATTATTTAATATTACAATTTAAAATTCTGGAATGTTATATGAACATTGGAAGAGAAACTGCAAGGAATATCTTGCGAAAGTAAAGCAAAAGAAGCTTGGTGAAGCTTCAGCTTTAGCTATAGATACATGTTTGTTCATTATTTAAATAAATATTTTTTTAAGTCAAAGTTCTACTTGGATATTAGATACTGATTGTGGTTCTCACATATGCAATTCTTTGTGGTTCTTCATCTTCTTTTGGCTCCTCCACAGATGATGAGTCCTCTTCTTTCTACTTTGACTTCAGCTTTTCATTCTTCTTCTTCTGGCTCTTATCATGTATCTCCATTCGTCTCTTCTTATGTCTCTTTAAGTGTCTCTTTTTGTCCCCCTTTATGTCATCAATCACTTGAGAGAGATGTTGGACATTAGACATGAGCTGCTCAATCAGGTAAGATGAGTTTCCAACTTCAAGATTTAGATCCTGCTGGCTGAGCTCTAGCTGTTGGGAAAAAGACTGGCTGAGAGTATCTATTTTCTCTAAGAGAGACAAAATAGATTCCTAATTTTTCTTCTGAAGTTGCAGGGCTTTTTTCCACTGTTGCTATATGGATTTCAAATAGATCTGATCTCTCTAAAGAAGCTTGATTGATATATCTGAGACAGTTACTTGAAGCTTCCTGTGGAACTCATTGTTTTCTCCTTCTACCATGGTCTTTGCTTCCTCAGTAATATAGGAAAATTTCTCAACTAATTTTTCAGATTTTTTCAACAACTCAAGATCTTAAGGAATTTGGGTAGTTGGTTTGAGTTTCTCATTTTTCTAAATGTTTTCAAAAGCAATGAGAATGTCAAATAAATCATTGTTGTATGAAGTGGGGATATCAGAGGGTATTCAAGGATTGAGACTTGGAATACTGAGTGTGGGGTTTGATGTTTGGGTATCAGGGTGAGCTTGACCACTTGCAATCGCAGAGTATGAGACCTCTACGATAGTGGGTTTTGGTGTGGCTTTTTACTATATAAATTTTCTAAGAGATAGTAGGGAAAGTAGATATTACCAGCATGACGGTAGACTCTGAAATTGGGAAAATCCTTGATCAGCTTGGTGGGAAATATCTCGACCCTTGGGAAGTTCTGAGAGATCAACTCCAAATTAAGAAAGTGTGAATAACACCAACTGATGTAATTCTCAAGTGACACCCCCAAATCCCGGTAATTCATTACCTCAAGATTTGGTGTTCACGTAATCAAAATATTCATATCTAACTACCCAAACATAATAAATTGAATAATAAAAACCAGCCTATACAGGATTACATTAATAAAAACATTATCTCCCAGGTTCTCTAACCTTTAATACAATCATTCAAGTGAAAAAATAAAATTATTACATCACATCATTATGAAAAATCTATCATCATAACGATTTAAGAAAAATTACAAGTCTTCATCACTTGTACATTTTTCCCTTTCCTTTGCTAGTTGTAGGTTTATCTACCTTCTCAATCATAGCTGCAATAAATGTATAAATATGTAAGAGTGAGCAAACAAAGCTCACTTGAAATAAGAATAAATATCTTTACATCATTTGCCAAATAATAGGCTCAATAGAACTGAATGATTTGTTCTATTAACATTCTTAAATATACTACCGAGGGTCAAATGACCATGAACCATGTCCACAGTTATAAGTAATCTTTCAACTTTAACTTTAACAATCATATAACTATAAGGACTCCACGTACTTAGGGGGATCAATCCTTCGTACAATGTATTGTGCACAACCATTTCAACGCTAAACGTAAACCCCTAAACATAGGGTTGTTCATCTCAGTATTTAGAGTACAAGTTTGCACCAAAGAAAGTTTGGTTTGGATAATCTTTCAAGGGTAATTGAAGTTTAATGATTATCAACTAGGGAACTAGTTGAATCAATAATGCTTGATAATACAACAGTTGTTTAATAACAACATAACTTAGAACATTTGAGAATCATAAATGAACTGATTCTACATATCTAACTCATGCTTGAAAATAACTATAGAGCATAAGTATTCAATAGAATGAATAAAATGGTTAACCTTTGCTTGAACAATAAAATAAGCTAAGGTTCGAGTCTTATAACATTAGAATGATATTCCTGAACGTACATTTAACTGATAGCAAACTGGAAACTAAAAGCTTGCCCAACAATGTATTAACTCATGCAAGGAATTAAAACAGTTCAATAATAGAGACGAGAGTTCAAAAAACTACGCTCATTATACAATAATAGAACTTAAGAAACTTGCTTAATTGTAAAAAGTTAGAATGAATCAATAAAATAATAGAACTAACTCAACGAAAATGTAGAGTTAGAAACTTGCACAATGTAATAAATGAACTAGCTCAACGAAAGTGTAGAGTTAGAAAAGTTGCCTTGAGCGTAAGCTATAAAATTAAACTTACGATCACCTACACATAATTTTAGAACCACAATACCTATTAGACATGTTAACATATCATACAAATTGTTCATTTCCATTTACATTTCAGAAACTCTAAGTGTTTTACTTCGCAACACTTGTCTAGCTTCCATTATGTTTACCAAATTATCACATAACGCATTATTGATTTACTAATCACTTTTAACATTTTGAATTCATAATCCACATAACAAGACTCTACTTAACCTTGTTGTTACATGATTCTCATATTACCATAACCTTAGGCTAAACCACAAAGAACAACCAAAGTCTGCAGTACAAGCAAACTTCAGTGTCTAAAAATGGCCACTTTCAGCGCCGCCAAGTTTTATAATCTAGATGTCACGCTACGCTGCGTGGCATTTGTCTTGCCCTGCGCTTAAAGGTTGTTCGCTCACGCTTAAAATTGTCACTACCACATGACTTGCGTAACCTAGTTTTTCAAAACATAGCTTCGACAAATTTTATTAAGCCAACTAACACAAATTTAACCCATCAAACAGTGATAATAACACGTAAAATTAATATACAACTATCATAAATATGATTGCTGTAGACGTCAGGATTTTTTGTGTGTCCCTTTGCGTTACTTGTTCTTTGGTGTTCTCATTTTAGGTGAGATTTGTTTGAAAAACAAGTGAAAAAGGTCCGACATGTAAAATGTCGACGATGGGACTGTTAAAAGTCGCCAGTTGGTTTTTTTAAATGGTTGTACCAACACAACTGAGAAAAGGTTTGTACATTGACCCAGTGGTGTGAAACTGATATACGGGTCGGTGAAACCGAGATTCGTTTAGGGTCCGGGGACTTGGTTATGCGGGGGGAAGGTGTTAGGCACCCCCCCGACATCCGTGTTACCACGGTGACCGCCTCTTTTCAAGAAACTATTATCGAGGTGAGTGTGTGTGTGTGGTCAATGTGTCATATATATGGAAGTTGTGCGAGGCCTCGTTCGAACCTATATACACAAGGTTTGAATTTATGTAAAAATTCATTTTTTAGCAAGATATGGCAATGATGTTATATAAAAGAGGTTTTTTAAACCCTGATGCTCAATAGGAATTGAGACCTTTTACACTCCCATTTTTATTAAGTGAGTGGCTGGATTGATTTTATTTGACGGATGCGAGGCATCCGTACAAAAATAATGTACAAAAATAATGCCGACTTCCTCGTGGGTATGGAAGCCATCTGAGGAAATTCAGACATAATAATTTACAAGCTGCTTACAGCTGAAAATGTACATCACGGGAACCGAATCTAGATCCAATGGGATGAATCTGTGATCACATGATTCCTAGGCGCACAGAATGTTGCAATTTGTATAAAAGCAATAAGCAGGTATATATATATAAAAGCGATAAATATATATATACAGACATGATCACCAATCACGAAGCACCTCCATGGGGGATCAGAAAGGTAAATAAAGCTGTTAAAAGCTATCAACCGCCACGGAGGGAACTCCAGGCGGGACGAAACGTAAATAAAGCTGTAAATATAGTAAACTGCCACGAAGTAAACTCTAGGTAGGACGAAATGTAAAGAAAGCTGTAAAAGTGATCAACCGCCATGAAGTAAACTCTAGGTGGGACAAAATATGTATATATATATATATATAAAAGCAATAAATGCACCGGATGTACAATCCAGGCTCATCGAACAGAGTTCGACCATAGTTTATATATATAAGTATATATATATATATAAAAGCGAATAAACGCACCGGATATAAAATCCAGGCTCATTGAACAGAGTCTGACCACAGTTCATATATATATAATATATATATATATATATATAAGTGAGTAAACGCACCAGACCGAAGTCTAGGCTCATCGAATAAAGTCCGACACATAATTGATATATATAAGTATATATATATATATAAAAGCTGGTAAACGCACCAGACCGAAGTTTAGGCTCAATCGAGGCATAACTCGATAATGTTAGTCAATATATATGTAAATATATATAGTATATATATATATATACAGACTGAAATGAAACAACGGATCGAAGTCCGGGAAAAAGCAAGCAACACGACTCTCAACGTTTAGAAGGGTGTGTGCAAAGATGAAGAGAAAGACTCTAAAGTGTATGAGAAGGCTTACAGCTGACTTATAAAAAAGGCTTCTATATCTTTATAGTGGGTAGACACTGGCTTTTGATGGGTACAAAAAGGGCTGTATATGAACTCACAGGTGTTTAAAAGTGGGAAAATACACTGTCTGGCGAGTGCAGAGCGAATTGTGCAGGCTTTCCCCGTCTTTTTTCTCTTAAAAATCAGCACCCCAAGCCCTCTATTTATAGGCATATGAGCCGCAGGTGTACCTGCGGCTGAGCCGAAGGTGTAGCAGAGGCGGGTCAAGTCGGCCTGGGTTTGTCGGGTCGAGTCGTCTCGAAGTACGTGCACTCAGGCACTGTAATGTCCACTCAGATTTTCTGAAGTGCAATCCGGGCATCCGTTTGAGGTATACAGGACCTATTTCGGACTGCCGTTGTCGAGAGTTATACGATGGCATGGGATTAGATTTTGTGCGAAGTCGTTGAAGATGGGACGATGCCCTCCGGTCTTCAAGCTTCAACTTTCATCCGTTACCCCGCACAATAGTCAATCGAGATTGGTTAGCCTTGTGGGACATCGTTGCATAGAGACGTGATGTGGCATTGTGTTGGACGAGATGACGATGTTTACCCTCACCAGTGTTATCGCCGGATTTGGCTGATAAAGCAGACGTTGCTCAGACTTCACTAAGATTGGACTGTTGTAATTGTCGAAGGTCCTCATAGTCATCTCTGAGGTGTGCCTATCTTCCCGATGTTATTGCTGGGTTAGTACAGTGCATCTCATTGTGAGCGCCGAGATTGAAACTAGTGGCATTTGAAACAAGCATTTTCGGGGTTATCTCTGAAACTGCATTCCTTGGGGTTATCACCAAGGATGGTGGCTATTCCCATGGTTGGGACTGAGACTGGATACCACAGGGTTATCTTTGAGATTAATCGGACTCCTCCGGTGTGTGTTCCGGTATTGGATCTGCATGCCTCGGGGTTATATCTGAGGTTGGAACTGTTGCTCCCATAGTGTGATCTCGGTGGATGTTTGAACTCCCTAGTAGTATCCCAGGTATGGATTTGGATTGTCTTTTCGGGTTCTCTCTTAAAGATGAATCATCCTCCCGCAATGTTAGTGACGATGAGAGTAAAAAAATTTCAAGTGTCTCACAGATGCCCTCTTTATCATACTCATGCATGGCGATGCATGGGTAGGATAAAGAATCCTATTACTTTGAAACGCAACAAGATAAACATGGTACTATGGGTAGCAACATGATGTAAATGTATGATGCATGTGGTTGTAGCCCAACACGCCGGGGATGATTCTTTGCTCCTCGTTGCTTCAACTGGGATTGGCACATCGACCATATCTGATGTGTAAGCCAAATCAGTTAGGATGTTGATGTTGGAGTTATCACCAAATTCCTTTGTACTTGATAACTACTTGATCCCGAAGATGTACCTCTTATGTGTGAGAGATCTGTGGGGATAAAGCTTGATCTATTTGAGGATGTGTATAACATATTCCATCATCTATCCTCTTTGATAACATTGACCTTTTCCTGGTTGGTATCACTAGGACATGTCAAGATTCTGTTGGATTTATTGCCAACAGTAAATGTTGTCAGGGATGAAACATTTGTAGATTATCAAGGTTGCTTGACCTCTGCTGTCGTGTAGATCAACAGAGCATTGGGTTGTGACCCCTGCTGGGGATCCACTGGGGAATATGAGCAGTTGGGTATGAGAACCTCGAATAGCTCTATAGCTCTGATAGGTTTGAACGCTATCGGCTGAAATGACGTCAAGGCTGCTTGACCTTCGTTGATATATGTGTTAACGGTGGCGTATAGCATTACTCCCACCGAAGATATACGCTGTAACCTCGTCGGGGATCTACCGGGACGCGCGAGTATGTACGCAACTATCGAATGCTTCTCAACGCTTCGATGGGTTTACTTTACCATCTACCGAAATAATGTCAAGGCTACTTGACCTTCGTTGATAGAAATGTCAACGGATGAACGTGTCAGTAACCCCCACCGCCAGTATCTACGTTGTAAATCCCCATCTGGGACTCACGTTATAACTTGGTCGGGACCTACTTTGGGTAGTAACCGGAGTTGGCGACATCGACACAATACGAGGTATTGTGTGACGCCCCCAAAATTAGGTATACATCACCCATCTTGGGTAGTCGATACATGGTGCGTAATTTAAATACAACTTACTAATATAACTGTCGTGTACAATACGACATAAACCGTGAGTTTGAATACAAATATTGTCTACTAGATATTATACAAACTCAAAAGGGGTCCTCATTACAATTATTATCACACTATTTCACGTAATAGTGAGGACTACTAATGCTATCCTCTCGGACCATTACTCCGCTCCTCGACTCGTCCCAGCCTATATTCTCATTTCCCTGAAGAGAACAAAGTGAAAGAAAGGGTGAGCTCAACTAGCTCGAAGAAATATTATAACTAAGATAATGCGTAATAAATTATCATTAGCCTACAACAATGTTAAACCGATAAAATATAATGAACATCAAGTTTAACTACAAATGAACCAAAGAATCCATTAAAGAGTCAAGTAGAAAATAAAATTTTCTATCTTTTATGATTTAAAAGGTTTTTCATTACTGTTATAGCTGAGACTCAGCTTTAATAAATATTCCACATCATCGAATCACCCCCTGCACTACGGCCAAGGATATTCTTTAGTATCACGACCACAATTATTCATGCACTACGGGCCAAGAATAGTTGTGTATTCATTAATGGTCATGATTATGCCAACAACTGTCCATCAATGCACTACGGGCCACTGAGGATTTTTACCACATCATTTGTAACATTACGGTCATGATTACACCGAATAGTCTCTGGTCATAATCATACCAAGTCCATCTACGCAAGTAAAAGTTTTAACCAACTGAGAAAAATTCAAGAATACTCAGAAGAATATTTCCATGAAAGAATACTGGATGAAGCGCAAATATCAAGGATATTCCACTAATTTCATGGAGTATAGAGGTCAAAGTTTTAACCAACCGAGTATAATAAAGAATGGAATAACAAAAGAAATCACCATGCGATGATAGACCGCATGAAAAGTTATTCCAATAGAATAATAAATAATGGAACCCGTGTCCCATGTAAACGCATGCATGTGATATTCCAACGTAATAATAAAGAGTGACACCAGTCCCACAGCGTAAAACACATGCATGTGATGTTCCAATGTATAATAATAAAGATTTTAACCAGTCCTGGTAAAACACACATGTGAGATGTTCCAATGTAATAATAATAAGATTTTAACCAGGTCCTGTTGTAAAACACACGACGTGTTGTTCCAATGTAATAATAGAAGAATGTCACCAAGTATAGGGTAGGCCCATGCGAATACAAAAGTTATTCCAAATGTATAATAAGCAATGGAATAACAACAGCCTCTTCTCTTCATGAATAAGAAAGAATAACACCCCTTACGGGTACAACAAATAATATTCCATACCTTACAAGAACCGAATATTGGAAAAGTGAAGTAGCAAAATACTTTTCTTCTTTCTTTCTATAGTTTCTCTCTCTAGAGTTTCAAGGAATTCGTAAGAAATAATGAAGGAATGAGCTTTCTATTTATAGAAAAACTGAGGGTGGCTCTTGGTCTTAACGAAGGGTCAAAATGACTCTTGTAATATTGAAGAGACAACTACTATTTCATGAAGGGGTAATTAACCTTGGAACAATCCGAAGAGGCGCTTAACTCTTGGTAATATTGAAGGGACAACTACTATTTGCGAAGGGGTAATTACTATCAAGAAGGTAATTACTATCAAAGAAGGTAATTACTATCGACGAAGGTAAATACTATTATCGACGAAGGTAAATACTATTGACGAAGGTAATTACTATTCATAAAGGTAATTATTATTGACGAAGGTAAATACTATTGAAGAAGGTAAATACTATTGACGAAGGTAATTACTATTCACAAAGGTAATTACTATTCACAAAGGTAATTACCATTGACGAAGAGACTCTTAGATGATGACATGGGCCCCCCATAAAATAATCAAACTTACCACAAACATCTCATAACAGACTCTTTATATACATCAAGGATTGAATAAATATTACCACAAATCATTTTATTTTTAATCAACACATTTTTAATCTTTCAACAATTATTAATCATTTATAACTTGTCGCCTCAATTAATAATATAACATATTATATGATGATAATTGTGACCATAATTGAATCAATAATATAAGAGATATGATGCAACAATTACTATAAGAATAATTGAGCATACCGGTGAGTGACCTCTCACGTAGCATCAATAATCAATATCGTGTGCTACTATACAACTACGCCAGACATCGTACTTTTTTACTACCGGTAGTTCAACAGGTTTAACGGTAACACCTCTGCCGTTATTTTATAGAAAGATAATTTTGTCGCTTTTCTAACTACAACAATACTTCCGTAGGGGTCCACTAATGATTGAGTCGTCGTATTAATATTCCCCACAAAAAGAATATTCCCAGACCAAACGAATATTTTATAACAACTTGCTTACTTTTGCAAAATTTATAAATATTACCCACAACTATAACATTATATCAAATTTATTCCATAATATTCAAAAATAATATTTATAGAAAATTCATCTGTACTTATAAAAGCTGGGGTCTTATATATTGCCTGATGTGATTTGTGACAAATGGGATCATTGGCAGGGTATACCTCGTGTTCAGGTGACTACCAATGAGTGATGTACAGGTTCAAAGTTTCATCTGAGAAGACCAGGATTGTATGCTGTTTTTCTTAATCGCGTGGCATTTTTATTCTCGATTCGACCTTTCTAGCCCATAAGAACTCCTTTTCAACTCGAACTGAACTGAGCCGGAGGGGTGGGACCCATATAGGGGTGCCGTAGGTACACCTGCTATAGCCGCAGGTGGGCCTGCGGCCAGGCGTGGATGATAAATGCCAGCAGATTGGTAACCACAAGTCACTTTCAACTTGTTTTACTTAGAAAAAACCGCGAGCAATCTTCAGATCTGCTGAGTTCGGGCTGCTTTCTGCAAATTCTGTCATCGCACAAGTGTTCTACACTATCTTGGTAATGTATGCATGTATTTTTTTCCAATTTTAAATACATTGGATTGTGAGTTATTACATCGAAATGCATCTAAACACATAGTAGTGATTATGTATGCACAAATGACTTGATAAAAATATTCAACATAGTAAATGTTAGTATTAAACCATCTTTGAATATAATGATGTGAAAAATTTGACTTTTGAGACAAATCAAATTAGCACCTTTTTCTCGCTATTTTTTGTTTTATTTGAGGTCCAATGAGCAAAAGGTAGAAAGGAAAAGTACTCCTAGCATTGAGGTTGGCCTTATGCATGATGATTTTGATTTTTAATGCATATATTATGTATATGACTTTGGGGCAGGTGTGATACTGAATGGCCACCTAGACATGCCTATGTGCATGTGGATAGTCCTATTTTCAATGGGGACTATGGCAAATTTTTTCCAAATTTAGGCATTGGGTAGTCATGCAATTTAACTTTAATATATGCTAAAGTAAATGCATGCATGCATATAGTCATAAAATGCATTTAAAAAGCTCCAGGTAAGGAAATACCACACCCTTTCTAAGGTGATTTGGAGACTTGTTGTCCAGATATTATGGATCCGGATCAATGAGTAGCTCTACAGGGGCCGCTTCATGCGCATGGAGGAGGGCTTCAAGTGCCTCGTCCCCTCGTTTCTCGATCGATGTCGTCGGTTAGTGGAGGCCGTGATACGTCCTGTCCAGGCAGATATGCCAGATGTTGAGGACAAAGAGGCAGATATTCTGATTGAGGACCCCGCTCCTGCTACACATGTCCCTCGCAGGGAGCTTCCGAGCATTCGGTGGCAAACCCGGAGTTCTTTGGTAATTTGGGCGGAACATCCATCGATGTACTTGCATGCTAACGAGGTATGGCGTTAGACTTTGATCTTCCTTCTTTCTATTGATGAGGATTAAAGGGTTTTGATGTTGATCGCATTTCATGCGTGGTTCCGTGTTTTACACGACCTCGAGGGAACCGGTTTAGCATTCACTCCATGTACTGTGCACTTCATCCCCGACTATAGGCGAAGAGTGCATGAGTGAGGATTCGGGGCATTCTTCTCCATCCTTCCCCGTCGTTGCCCATGGGGTTACCTCGGGGCATTATTCGAGCGATGGTTTCATCAACTCAGTCACTCCACCTGCTTGATTGCGAGGTGATGATGACGCCTATGGATTGGCGATTTATCTCAGGCATGGAGTTTGGAGGGAGCCAATGCCTCAGCATGGTGAATATTACCCCTCATTACGCCGTATCCTTATTAGGAGTTCCAGAGAGTGTGCTCAAAGGCGGGTATGCATCTGCTCGTGTCCTTTGAGCGTAGATGTTATGAGCGAGGCTATTGAGTGAGCCCATGCCCGATGATGTCAGATCGTGGATCGCGTTCTGCTGCGGTTGTTCTTCGATGATCATTCGAGGTCGCTTCATGCGAGTATAACTCTTCCACAGTATTATTCGTTTTGGTCGCTGCCACACGCGATGTGGACTCGTATAGAGAGTATTATCGGGCTCTTACACCTTTGCCTATTTCCTCCGGGCATGCGTCCTGTGCTCACAGTGGTTTGACCGAGGTCAAGGCTAGATTTTACCCATTTCTATTTGGTGAGTATTTCTCTTTCTTTTCCAATTCATGGGTTAAGAGTGTTTATCGATAGCGATGTTTTGGCATCAGTGTTGGCAATTTTGGGCTATATGAGAGGTTTCCATATTTGCGTCCCATGAGTGTGTTGAGGCAGATACCTATCCACGAGGACGACGATGGCACCATTCTATTTTGCCAGAGGTCCCTATATCCAAGGGTTTCGCTCACTGCCGTATACAGCTGGAGTTGCTGACGGCTGACGCCATCACATGGCTTCCCTACTCAGGGGATCATTTGACCATCGGTTTTGAGGATGGACACCCTACTGGAGTAGAGCATTTGATTTCCACCAGGAGATTTCTTCTCTTCACGGATGGAGGCTGGGAGCTCTACTTAAGAGAGCGTGCTATTAGGAGCACCACAGGGGAGATTCATATACCGATCTTGCCTCCTGTTAGGGGTCATTGGCCTGTATCACAGTCACCTGTCACGGATATTCCATTGCTGGGAGTTGACGATTTTGATTTATCTGAGGGTCCATGTACTCGTGAGATATTCCAGAGTTGGTGGCTCCCTCGCCTTTATCGGGGCCCAAATTCCGTGGTTACACGCTTTATGGGGGACATGGTTCCGGGATCTTTAATGATGACGGATTGGGTGGCTTGGTCTACGAGCTCAGAGCTCATTTGACCCAGATTGATAGTTTGACCTTCACGATTAGACCGTGCACATAAGATTCCCATTGAATCGCAATCGATAGCATCTTTTGTCGTTGTCGTTGCAATCAGCCTTGAGAGATAGCCAATAGTGTCCCGTCCTGAGGACTTTCTTGACAAGGAGGGGACCACTCATGTGGGGGCCACAAACTCCACCATAGATTTCATCCATAAGTTTTTGGGCTTGATCTTTTCTAGACACCTCGAGGAGACCTAGTCCTACATCTCTTTTGTAGAGCGCATCTCCACTCGTGAACTTCATAAAGAAGTCAATGGATCCGCTTTTTCTCAATCGGCTCGCCGCCTCGTGGTGTAGATCCATCTCGCAAATATTCCTTGATATGCTGATACCAAGGATGTTGGATTGGAGGTAGCTCATCCGATACTTCTCCAACGTAATTCCCATAGGTTGGGGCCTTGTTCAGGGAAATTGTGATGCTTGGCAAGTGTTCCTTGTCTAATATGCGAATCAAGGAGGCCAAAGTTACTAATGCATCCGCAAAGTTATTCCTATTATGAGGAATGTGTCAAAAAGGAGATTTCTTCGAACTCTGAAGCCATCTTCAAAATCATTGATGGTAAGACAAAGAATGTAGTTCCTTAGTTTGATAGATTCCGTGGATTGTCGATTACCAACTCCGAATCTCCAAGGATGATTAATCGCTTGATGCCCATTGAATCTGCAAGTTTTAGCCCCATGAGACGGCCTTCATACTCCGTAGTATTGTTGGTCGTGACAAACTATAATTTGACGACGACGGATATTGTTCCCGTGCAGATATTAGAACCGCTTGACTTTCTAGAGCCTTCCATATTAATGTACTCCATCAAAATACATCTTCCATGATCGACGTGTATCGTCTCGATGGTGTTGCTTTGTCATTATTATTCCTTCATTAGGGAAATATGTTTCCAAGGGTTTGAAATCCCCGAAGGTGCGGCTACAGTTGATCCGCGATTCCTCGACCTTTGATGGGCTTTTTGAAGTCATATACGATGTCAAATTGTTGTAGGATCAACCGCCATTTAGACAGCCAACAATTTAACATGGGTTTGTTGAACACGTACTTGAGAGGATCCACGGGATATGAGATGGGTTGTGTGACCATGGAGGTAATGATGTAACCTCATGGAAGCCCATGCTAAAGCATAACACGTCTTTTCGATCAGCAAGTGTACTTGTGTTCACTACTACTGAACCTTTTACTGAGGTAATAGATAGCCCGTTCTTGGCCTCTATCGTCCTTACCGTCCCCAAAGATGCAGTTCTATGGCATTTTCACTTATGGATGTGTACATAAACAGGGAACATCATCCCGGTAAGTACCAAGACAGGAGCTTCGACTAGCTATTTCTTGATTGTAAGGAAGGAATTCTGGCACTCATCATTCCATTTTATGGAGGAGTTCTTCCTTAATAGCTTTAAGATTGGTTCACAGGTTGCTGTGAGTTGGGAGATAAACCCAACGATGAAGTTGATTCTTCCCAAAATCCCAGTATTTCCTTTTAAATACGAGGAATGGGCATTTCAAAGGATGGCTTTGATTTTGGTAGGATCCAGCTCTATCCCTTTGTGGCTGACTAGAAATCCTAGCAACTTGCTTGATTTAACACCAAAGGCACACTTAGCTGGATTCAACTTCAAGTTGTACTTACGCAACTTGTTGAACAACTTTCTAAGATGGTCTATATGGTCATCCTCCTTCTGGGACTTGACAATGATGTCATCCACGTAGATCTCAATCTCTTTATGCATTAAGTCGTGGAAAAGAGCCATCATAGCTCATTGATAGGTATCTCCGACATTGATGAGGCCGAATGACAACCGTCTATAGAAAAAAGTTCCCCAAGGTGTGATGAAAGTAGCTTTCTCACGAACTTCCTCAGCAACCATGATCTGATGATACCCCATAAAGCAATCAGCAAAGGAGTACATGTCGTCGACAAGCGCAAGATTATCAATGATAATGTGGATAAATGGCACGAAAGCTATCTTTTAAGCAAGCTTTGTTCAAGTCCAGGTAATCCACGCATACTCGCACCTTCCCTCCAGGTTTAGGCATGGGTACAATGTTGGATATCCACTCAGGATATGTAGACACCATGATGATGCCAGCTTGAAATTGTTTCACAATTTCTTCTTTCACCTTAAACTCCACTCCCGGTTTTCAATCGCCGAAGTTTCGCTGACCGCTTAAATCCTCTTTGATGGGAAGGCGATGAAGGACAATGTCGATGGACAAAACCACCATGTCTTCATGAGACCATGCAAACACATCCTGGAATTGGGTCAATAGCGTAACCATGCCATTCCGTTGGTTTGGGGTAAGGTCTGAACCAATCTGCATTAACTTAGGGCTCTCTAAGGTTCTGAGATTGAAAGAAGTGGTTTGATCAAGGTTGGGTTTGGGTTTGTCTTTGACCCATTCTTGAATTTCTGGAGGCACCTCAATGTCATCCTGTATATCCACCAAGGACGAGTTCATCTCTACATCAAAGGTACAATCCTTGTGTAGGAGAGGCATCGTATCTGCAAGTACAGACACATCTAAATTCAGAGTCCTGAAACAAAATATGCTTTCACTTAGTATATATGAAATGTGTTGATCATACACAAAGTGTTAGCATATATCGGCAAAATAAACCGCTAATACTGCATGTAAAAGTAAGCAGTTATTATATCTACAGTAGGCGTAAAGAGTTTACCGCTTTTACCTCGACGACCAATGCAAGGAATGTTGTTCCAATTGGCAAGGGTAAAGTCCGGTGCACCGCAGATGATGGAGGGATTGTCATCATCCTCTCATTCCAATGATGGCCATTACGCCCGGGCAATCATCGTCTGGGGTGTATCTGCTGGTATGTTGATAAGTGGATTTTATATACACAAATCGATATTCATTTCAAGTTTAAATTCGTAGTTATCTTCATGTTTTGTGTTCGTTTTTACTCGTTTCATGATATTTTATGTGTAGGGTGGTCATAGATGCAATTGGTGAGGAAAGGCGGTCTTTTTGGAGCAAAAGTGGAAAAAAGTGGAAGTAAGAAAATCTTAAAGTCAATAGCCTAGCCGTAGGGGTGGGCTTGTTGTATTTGTATTTTCACGGGCGGGTCCCATTTTCTAAAGCTGTCCTGTTTGGTTTTGACTTCTGCTAGAGCTCAGTTTGTGGGATTGGGCTGATGCATTTGGACTCTAATAAAAGAAGAATTCGGCCAGAAGAGAAGAGAGCTTGCTATTATGTAGAAAAATAACAATCTTACAACACACAAAGGCATAATTCAAGAGCGATTTCAAGGATTGAAGAGCGAATGTTGGAGGAGTAATTTTCAGAGATTGTCACGACGGTTGCAAATCGAGGCTACGTGAAGGGGTTTTCCATAATTCTTCTTCTCTTTCATCTATTTGTAATTGGAAGGATATTTTCTACTAATTATTCAGTTTTTAATTCATTCGTTATGAACTAATTTACTTATTAGACTTGTGATGGATCTTTGGGCGAAACGATGATTCTATAACTTTGATTTTAAATTCAATAAGATATTTTCAGTTTATCTATGTTAATTTGAGCATGAATTTATGAATTGCCTAATCAACAGTTCTTTGTGGATTTGAAAGGAATCGAGAGAGGAGATTCGAATCTAGACCTAGTTAATATAGCATGTGTCATGAATTTTGTCGATAGCAGATTTGTGATTATTGTTAAGGTAGAGATACGCTTGACATCGCATGTAGTCATATAGAGAGCTTAAACTTCAACCTTTTTTTTATTGCAGTTCTCCAAGAGATATAGTGAGTTGGTTAATTTAGGTGTTTAACGGATTTCTATCTTAATTGTGGATTGATGTTAATATGGTATTAGTGCATCGAGAGGTGGCTCTTACTACGTTCGTGTTCTTGATTAATAAACTGGAATATTGAATTGAGTTGGAATAAAGGTTAGAAAATCAGAGGGAAGCTCAGGGTGAAATCATAAGTCTATTTCTCCATTAATTGTTTGAAATTTTGGATTTAGTTATTGGTATCATTTTGTGATAATTTCTTTATTTATTAATTTTAGTTTCTTTTATTTATTTGAAAACCATTGAATTAATTAGTTTAATAAAATTAGGTTAATACAAAATTGATAATTGTGAAATTAAGATTCTCGATATTTTGTCCTCGTGGGAACGATACTCTATTCATTACTATATTACTTGTTGACCACGTGCACTTGCATGGTTTTTAAGCGTGTTGATTTTCACCAACAAGTTTTTGGCGCGAATTTTAGAGACAATTTAGCCGAGATTTTAATATTTGTTTTTTACAATATCGCTTTAATTAGTCCGCTTTTTACTTAAACATTTTTATTTTGTTTTCTCTATTTCGTGTTTTGACATTGGTTTATGCAAACACGATCTAAACATCAGATTTGCTTCCTTTTGAGAAATCGACATCGATGCAGACGATTTCAAAAGTTCAAGAAGTGGATTAAGGAAAGAAACTAATTGAAATTTTTGATAAGGAAGAAATGATGGTGCTTAGAAGACCGTAAAGCGTTGAGGATTTTGCCACACCTAGGGTGATCTGATCTGCAATGAGCATTACTAGGTCTGCAATTGCTACTGAACACTTTTGAAATAAAGCCTGGGACCATTCGGATGATGCGTAACTCGTGTCATTGGGGGAATGGCAAACAACGATCCAAATGAGCATTTAATC
>CM035160.1:56450368-56584893 GCA_020205615.1 Panax quinquefolius
GTGTGCACGACCTCCCAGAGTTATCTCTGGGGTTGGGGCCCGAGTGCCTCAAGGTTATCTTGATGTTGAAGGTGACTTTCAGGGATTAAAACGGACTTTTTTGGGGTTATCTCTGGAACTGCAACTGCATTCCTCGGGGTTGTCTGTGAGGTGGGAACTGTATCTCCTGGGGTTGTCTACGAGATGGAAAACTGAGTATCCCGGGGTTGTCTACGGGATTGAGCTGATTTGACTTCCAGGGTTATCTTCGGAAGATGATTTTGCCCTCCTAGAAGGTTAGTAACAGGAATGCAAAAAATTTTGAGTGTCTACAGATGCCCCTCTTTATCATATTCATGTAGTGTAATGTCATGTATAGGATAAATAATACTAGACACTTGAAATGTGATAGGATAATCATGATGCAGTTTAATGCAACATGATGCAGATGTATGTTGAATGTGGTTTATTGGACTATTTTCTAACGAATATGATGACTATCTGCTCCCATACTTTCTATTGGGGACTAGAGTTATCACTGATGATCCTGATGAACTTCTTGGATGTCTACTCCAAAGCTCCCTAGATCTTCCAGGATGTTGACATTTGGGGTTATCACCAAAGTCTTTAATTCTTGGTATAAACTTTCCAAAATAGATGTTCCTCTCATGTGCAATAGAGTATGGGGGAATGAGGTTTTGTCTGATGAAGATTTGTATAACAGATTCCATCATCGGTACTCCCTGATGAGGATGGCTCTCCGTAGTTTGTATCGCCAGGACTTTCTCGTGTTCTGTTGGAGTTACTGCCAACAGTTTGTGTTATCAGGGCTACCTGACCTTCATTGAAATGTACTTCAATGGATACCATAACCATACCACATTTGGTGCTTTGCTAGGTTTAATTGCCAGCGACTGAAAATGTTAAGGCTGTTTAACTTTCGTTGAAATGTACTTCAACGGCTGAGATCATCGGAACACCTCTGATGTTACGTTGGATTTACTTGCCAATGGATGAAGAATGTCAAGGTTGCTTGACCTTCGTTGAAATGTGCTTCAACGGCTGGGATCATCAGAACACCTCCGATGCTTCGCTGGATTTACTTGCTAATGGCTAAAGAATGTCAAGGTTGCTTGACCTTCTTTGAAATGTGCTTCAATGATTGAGATCATCGAAACACCTCCGATGCTTCGCTGAATTTACTTACCAACGACTAAAGAATGTCAAGGTTGCTTGACCTTTGCTAAAATGTTCTTCAACGATTTCCACTGAGGAGAGGTTGTTACTGGAATCATAACCATGCGTTGATGGCATTGGACCTTTGCGAGGTATTGCCGAGTGTAGTTTACAACAACTATGATCATCGGTGTTATGAACCCTGTGTCTAGGAGAATACCAATGAGTGATATGTAGACCTGTAGTTTGGTCTCTGAAAATAGGGATTTCATGCTTTCTCGCTTAATCGTGTAGCGTCTTTTCGTGATTTTACTTTTTCAACTTGCGAGAACTCCTTTGCAACTCAAATTGGACCGAGCCGGAGGGGTGGGACCCACCTAGGACAGCCGTAGGTACACCTAGCATGTTATGTTTAGACACTTACCCATGGGGACGTCAATGACATCACTTCATGTTGGCGGAGGTTCCTGTAGCTGAGGGTTTCACCCATTATTGCCTATAATTGGAGTTATTGACAACCGATGTCATTACTTGTGTTCCTTATCCTGGGGACCATTTGACATCTTGCTGTATTCAGGGCTCAGTTCTCCCTACAGCTTCATTACTTATGCATCTGACATGGATTATCTGCCTCTAGCTGGTTTGAGGGGCTTTACCACGTATTACCCACTGGCTGTGACCACATAGTTTGACCAGTTTCAGGATATCCATCCTTTTAAGGGAGCATAGGGTCAGTGTTTGTCTTCTCGACATTTATCAGCAGAGGATAGATCCAGGGTGTATACTGTTGGGCTCGGCGGAGAGGACCGAAGTTTACGTTAATCATCTAAGTAGCTTCTACGAGTATTCTGCATGGATGGAGGCAGAGATTACATCGGCTGGGGTTGTATCCACTGTACCGGGGATTGATTCTGACAATGGAAAGCCCATGGAGGACACTGATTCTCCCACTGAGGAGGAGCTATTTGCTAGGTTGACCGTAGCTCTTGTTGATTTTCCCAGTATAAATACTACTGTGACCCCGCATTCGGTAGAGTATTTAGAGTATAGTTTGCATCTGATGACATTTAAGCGAGATCAAGCTAGAGCCTTGATGTTGACCGCTCTTGCTGAAAGAGATGTCGCTCTAGTAGAGAGAGATGATGCCTTAGCTCATAGGGACACCGCTATTACTGAGCGGGATGAGGCTAGATCATCTAGAGATGAAGTGATTGTTGAGCAGGATGGCGCTATATCTGCCCGGGATGCCACTATTACAGATAGCACTACTTTGAGGTCTCACACTACTGGTATCATTGCAGATATGAGCACATATATTGATGAACATAGTGTCACCATGCAGTTGGTTGTGTCTCAGTTGGCTCGTGTAGATACCTCTGGGTAGGATCTTACAGCGTTACCCCCTTCATCAGAGAGGGATGCCATGTTGGATTTGATAGCGCGCATATACACTGATTTGTAGATGGGCTTGGATTTTCCTGCATATACTAGCTTAGCCATTTTTGTCATGTACAATACAAATTGTATATATCAAACAGTATTATATATGGCAGGGAAATATATTTTGATTCACTTCCCTTTTAGTCATACCTTGTTTACTTGCTTGATATTTGCATGTCTCTCCAGGGCTTGTGATCTTGATGTATTCTGAACTTTTCCTTGATGGATGGACATTGAGATGTCTCAGGATCTTTCAGAATGGATCGTTGATCTGTGTGTATTCCCTACCTTCTTTGGTGTCTTGGGACTGGCGTATGGAGAGAAGTGTGGCTTTTCTCTCTAAGGTTGAGCACACCACAGATGGTCGCTGGTACTCCTTTGTATGGGGGAGACCAGGTAGTTCCATCTCTTATGGATTGGTGTTTCTCTTTGAGGACACAATCGCAACTTATATGGTCACTGATTCTCCTATTTATGTGGGGATACCAGGTAGTTCCATCCCTTTGGTCTATAGCCGATGAAGTGTGGTTTGAAGGATGATCCCTATTCCATTGACAAGTTTTTTGTGTTTTGATAAGGGTTAGACCGAACCATGAATGGTTGCCTATGTATTCCCATTGATGAGGGGAGACCAAGTCTGCGTAGTTTGAACCTGGCGTAAAGGTTCAAAGTTGTATGTGGTAAAGTAGTCGTAGAGATGTGTTTGCTTTTGTTTTTTTTTTGTGTTGAGACCGAACCATAAAAATGGCTACTTACGTACTCCCATGTATTGGGGAGATCAGGTTTGCGTAGTTCGCCCCTTGTACATGATAGACTGCAGATGAAAAGTTTGATCCCTGGTGGGACAAACTGAAAGTGTGGAATGTTTGATCCATGATGGGACAAACTGAAGGTGTGAAAGGTTTTGAAAACATGAGTTGAGTGAAGGATCTAATGATCCAAAACTAGGCTGCTGGTTGGAAGGTGTGTTTATTCCTGATGGGGCAAAAAGATGTGAAGAAAGGTTGTATGGGAAAGGTTTTGAAAACCTAAACTGACTGGGGATCTGGTGATCCAAACCCAGGATGCTAGTTTGCTGATAACTTTAGACATAGTACCGTTTCAGGGTGTCCAAATTGATGATTTATGGAAATTCATCGCAATCCATTTCTTGTAACCTGAGGGCACCTCCTATCAATACCTCCTTGACAATAAACGGGCCTTCCCAGCGCGTGGCGAATTTTCCTTTGGATTGATCTTGGTTGTCAAGAATTTTTTTCAAGACCAAGTTATACTCATTGAATTGCCATAGCCGGACTTTTCTGTTGTAGGATCTGGCGATCCTCTGTTGGTATAACTGACAATGGAAGATGGCATCGGCTCGCTTTTTATCTATTAGAGACAATTGGTGATACCTATCTTGCAACCATTGGTCTTCATCCAGCTGAGTGTCTATCAACACTCTGAGGGATTCCATTTCCAATTCTATGGGGAGCACTGCTTCCATCCCATAGGTTAATGAGTAGGGGGTTGCCCCAGTGGAAGTGCATATTGATGTTATTTAGGCTAACAGAGTCAGATGCAACAAGTCAGGCAATCCTTTGAGATTGGAGGACAAATTGTGCATGATATTTTTGATATTCTTATTAGTCGCTTCAACAACACCATTCATCTTTGGACGATAGATGACGGAGTTGAGATGTTTAATGTGGAATTTACTGCATAATTCCTCCATCATTTGGTTGTTGAGGTTTTTGGCATTGTCCGACACAATCACCTCTGATTGTCCATATCGACAAATAACATTGTTTCTGATGAAACGAATGATGACTTCTCTAGTAACCTTGGGGAAAGAGGATGTTTCTACCTACTTGGTAAAGTAGTCCATCATGGTGAAGATGAATTGATGATAATTACTGGCTTTGGGCTCGATGGGCCCGATCATGTCCATTTCCCACATTAAGAAGGGCCATGGCAAACTTATATTGTGGAGCTCCCTTGGAGGTGCGTGGGTAGCATTCCCATGAATTTGGCATTGGTAACATCTGTTGACGTGATCATCACAGTCAGCCTTGGGAGAGAGCCAGTAATGCCCTGTTCTTAGGATTTTCTTGACAAGTAGAGGGCCGCTCATGTGTGGGCCACATACTCCACCATGGATTTCATCCATAATCCTATGAGCTTGATCTTTATCTAGACATCTAAGAAGACCAAGTCCCGCATCTCTTTTGTAGAGTGCATCTCCACTTAGGCAGAATTTCATAACCATTCGATGAATCCGCTTTCTTTCAGCCTGACTTGCCTCAGCGGGTGTAGATCCATCTCGCAGATATTCCTTGATATGTTGATACCAAGGGTGTTGGATAGGAGGTAGCTCATCCGATACTTCTGCAATGTAGTTCCCATAGGCTGGAGCCATTTGCCGGGCAAATGTGATGCTTAGCATGTCTTCCTTGTCAAGTATGTTGATCAAGGAGGCCAAAGTTGCTAGCGCATCTGCAAAGTCATTCCTATTCCGAGGAATGTGGAGGAAGGATATTTCTTCAAACTCTGAAGCCATCTGTATAACCTGGCAATGGTAAGGCATCAAATGTAGCTCTTTGGTGTGATAGATCCCAGTGGTTTATCTGATTACCAATTCAGAATCTCCAAAGACAGTTAACCATCTGACGCCTATTGATTGGGTTAGTTTCAACCCCATGATATAGCCTTCATACTCAGATGTGTTATTGGTGCTAGCAAACTACAATTTGACAGCTACGGGATGCTACTTCCCCGTAATGGACACCAGAACTGTTCCAGCTCTAGAACCTTCCAGGTTTACTGGTCCATCAAAATACATCTTCCATGATTGGTGTGTGTCATCCTAATGGAATTGTTAAACTGTCATTACTCCTTCATCGGGGAAATATGTTTCCAAAGGTTTGAAATCCCCTACAGGTGCGGTGGCCAGTTGATCCACAATTCCTTTTCCTTTGATAGACTTTTGAGTCACGTATACAATGTCAAATTGTTGTAAGATCAACTATCAACTAGACAGTCGACAATTTAACACGGGTTTGCTGAACACGTACTTGAGAGGATCCACGTGGGATATGAGATGGGTTGTGTAACCATGGAGATAATGTTGTAATCTCATGGAAGCCTATGCTAAAGCACACCAAGTTTTCTCAATCAGAGTGTACTTGTGTTCATTGCTGCTGAATCTTTTGTTAAGGTAATAGATAACTCTTTCTTGGCCTCTATCATCTTTCTGTCCCAACATGCAGCCCATGGCATTGTCATTGATTAACAGATACATAACAGGAGAACATTGTGACGTCCCCAAAATAGGTCCACGCAACCCATTCTGAGTCTCCAAATATATGGTATAGAAAAAAACTATAACTTCATTATTACAATTGTCGTGCAAAATACGACAACACATATGTTGTGAGTTTAAATACAAATATTGTCGTCTAGACAATATCAAAACTCAAATAAGTCCTCATTACAATTATTGATACACTATTTTACAAAATAGTGAGGACTACTAAAACAACTATCTAGAACCATCATTCCATACCCCGACTAGTTCCCACTATATTCTCGCCTCCTAAGAAGAAAAATGGAACAAAAGGAAAAGGGTGAGCTCAACTAGCCCAGTAAAGAATATTATGACTAAGATAATGAACAACAAATTATCGTTAGCCTTCAACAAATCAGATAAAATATAATGGAGAACAAGTTTTAGATCAATATTCGCAACGGAAATAACAATTTATTAGAAGAGTTAAGTAGAGAATGAAATCTACTATCTTCTATGATTTAAAAGTCCATCATCAATATTTTATCCCTATAACATCAATCAATATACATCTTGAACCAAATATTCATCTTTTCACTACGGGCCAAAGATATTCATTTGTATCGCCAGTTGGTCATGTTCATCTCAACAGCTGTCCATCTTTGCACTACGGGCCAAAGATATTCATCAGGTAATCATTCATCTTTGCACTATAGGCCAAAGATATTCATCAAGTATCACCATTTAAAACTGAGGATGATGAAAAATATCTTAAAGAAACAAATCTAGTGCGATTAAAGGACAAAGATTAGGGATTTGTACTTTGGTTTATCCAAGTTCAAAAATACTCCATAATAATCAATTGTGGAGCAAAATTCAAGAATGAAGATCAAAATATGGATACAATCAAAGATAGTAACCATAATAGACAACTTGGACAAATAAAAGAAAATTTAATTTTTTATGAATAGTGGCGTATCGTGAATAATGTCGTATCGTGAATAAGTAACCCCGACACAAAAAGGTAGAAATTTCACAAGAAAAATCATACTTAAATGAATAGTACTCGTGAATAATCACCGTGTTAAGTGAATAGTTAATAGTATAAGTATATAGTGTCGTATACGTGAATAGTAACCTCGACATGAAAAGGTAAAAATTTCATAATAAAATTCATACCAATATTTCGGTATAATGATATTGAAAGAATTAACATCATTTACTAAGAAAATAACATCCCTTACCTCAAAAGAATAGTACTTCTGACTGGAATATCAGATATAATGTTAAAGGAAACTTGCACTGAATAGCAATTCTCAAAATATCTAAATACTCACAAAAATACGCTCGATATTATGGAAAGAGAAAACTTCTGATTCTGGTGTGATTTTTAATTATAACTAAGCACCCTATTTATAGGAAAATGCCAGGATACCGAAGAAGACTAAAATTTAAAAAAATATATATTTTAATAAAAAAATTCCACGACCAAACGAATATTCCCTGACAACAGTGAATATTTTATAACCACTTGCTTATTTTGCAAAATTTGCACATTTCACTTATAACCAAAGCATTTTATCAAATTAACACCTTATTATTCAAAATAATAATTAGAGGAAATTCAATTTTATTTATATAAAGTAGGGGAGTTACAACCTCCCCTCCTTATGAAATTTTGTCCTCAAAATTGACGTACGTACCTGGTGTTTCGAAAAGGTGAGGGTACCTCGCTTTCATTTCCGATTCCAACTCTTAGGTCATTTCCTCAATAGCATGGTTCCTCCACAAAACTTTAACGTGTGGTATAACCTTTGTGCGTAGGACATGCTCCTTCCTATCCAAGATCTTGACAGGTACCTACTCGTACGTTAAACCTTTGGTTATCTCGTCTGGTTCTAACTCAATAATGTGATTTGGGTCTTTCACATATTTACGAAGCATAGATATGTGAAAAACATTATGAACATGAGACATGCTTGGAGGTAATGTGAGTCTATAGGCCACATTTTCTACTCGGTCAAGAATCTCAAATGGACCAACAAATCATGGATTGAACTTTCCTCTCTTCCCGAATCTTGTATCTTCCTTCCATGGAGCAATATGTAACAATACATGATCCCCAATATTGAATTCCACGTCCTTTCAATGAAGATCCATATAACTCTTTTGTCAATCCTGTGTCGTTTGTATACGTTGTCGAATCATTTGGATCTTTTCCTTAGTCATGCGTACCAATTCTGGCCCCAACAACGTTGTTTCACCCACCTCATACCAACATACTGCAGAGTGACACTTTCATCCATACAATGCTTCGAATGGAGCCACCCCCATACTTGCCTGATAACTGTTGTTGTACGAGAATTCCACCAATGGTAGGTACTCATCCCAACTCCCTTTGAAATCTAGGACACAATCTTAATTGATCTTTAAGAGTTTGAATAGTCCTTTCTAATTGCCCGTCCGTTTGAGGATGATATGCCAAATTGAATCGTAAATCCGTTCCCATAGCTTTCTGCAAACTAACCCAAAATTGTGAAGTGAATCTTGGGTCACAATCAAAAACTATGGATACTGGCATGCCATGCAATCTCATAATCTCATTTACGTACATACGAATAAGACATTCAAGGGAATAAGTCTCCCGTATAGGCAAGAAGTGAGCAGACTTGGTTAATTTATCAACAATAACCCAAATCGCATCTATACCTTGAGAAACCGTGGGAAAACCCATAACGAAATCCACTGTAATGTGTTCCCACTTCTATTTCAGAATCTCAAGTGGTTGCAATGGACCTTTTGGCACTTGATGCTCCGCCTTTACACGTTGACAAGTTAAACACCTCGAGATAAACTTCGCAATCTCTCTCTTCATATTGCTTCACCAAAATGTATGTCGAAGATTATGATATATTTTGGTACTCCCAGGATGGATTGCAAGCAGTGTGTTATGTGCCTCCATCATGATTCTATGCTTCAAGTCAGAATCATTATGAATGCAAAGTCTGGAGTTGACTCGAAGTATTCCTTCTTCATCGATTCTTGCTTCTGGAATAACACCTTCTTGTACTTTCTTCTTCATATGCATCAGCTTCAGATTTATGGCTTGAGAAGCTTTCACTTTATCGATTAAAGTCAGTTCTACTCGTATATTTGATATCATTACGTGGGTACTTAGAGCCTTTAACTCTATCTCCATTCTTTTTAAGTCATACAAAAGTGGTCTTTGTGTTAACAACATCGCACTTGTACCCGCATACGATCTTCTACTCAATGCGTCAGCTACCACGTTCGCTTTTCCAGGATGATATTGAATGGTATGGTCGTAATCTTTCAATAGCTCGAGCCAACGTCATTGTCTCATGTTGAGTTCCTTTTGGGTGAAGAAATATTTGAGGATTTTATGATCTGTATAGATCTCCACTTTCTCCCCATACAGGTAGTGTCTCTAGATCTTCAACGCAAAAATGATTACTGCCAACTCCAGATCATGAGTAGGATAATTCCTCTCATATTCTTTGAGTTATCGCGAGGCATAGGCTATGACGTTCCCAAGTTGCATGAGAGCTCATCCTAACCCTTCGCCCGAAGCATCGCTGTAGATAACAAATCCATCCGAACCAGATGGTATTGTCAGAACAAGTGCCGAAATGAGTCTCCTATTGAGTTCTTGGAAACTCTTCTCACATTCCTCACTCATACGAATTTTGTATCTTTCCGAGTCAGTTGAATTAACGGAGTAGCGATTCGAGAAAATCCTTCCACGAATCTCCGATAATAACCAGCTAAGCCAAGAAAGCTATATACTTCGGTCACCGACTTCGGTTGCTCCCAACCATATATTACTTCAATCTTCATTGGGTCAACAGATACTCCGTGTTTTGACAACACATGCCCAAGGAATGCTACTTCCTCAAGCCAGAACTCGCATTTCTTCAGCTTAGCATATAGCTTGTTTTCATGAAGCCTTTAAAGTACCAGCTTCAAATGGTGCTCATGATCTTCACGGCTTTTGGAATAGATGAGGATGTCATCAATAAAGACAACAACAAACTGATCCAAATATTCCTTGAACACACTGTTCATCATATCCATAAAAGCACCAGGAACATTAGTCAATCCAAAAGACATGACTAATAATTCATAATGCCCGTACCGAGTTCTGAAGGCAATCTTCGGAATATCCTCAGTTTTAATCTTCAGCTGATGATATCCAGAACGAAGATCGATCTTAGAAAAGAATTGGGCTCCTTGCAACTGGTCGAACATGTCATCAATGCAAGGTAGCAGATATCTATTCTTGATGGTGACATGGTTCAATTCCCGGTAGTCAATACAAAGTCGCATACTCGCGTCTTTCTTCTTTACGATAAAATAGAGCACCCCAAAGAGATGTACTAGGGCGAATGAAATCGATGTCTAACAACTCCTCAGTAGTTGGACCTTTAACTCACGAAGTTCAATAGGAGCCATTCGATATGGGGTTTTAGAAATGGGTTTTGTACCAGGTTCAAGGTCAATAAAGAATTCAACTTCACGTTCTGGGGGTAGACCGGGAATTTCTTCAGGAAATACGTTAGAAAATTCATTAACAACAGAAATATTATTCAAATCTGACGTATTTTTGTTCAAGTCCATAACATGGGCTAAAAATGCTTGACATCCATTTTTCAATAAACGAATGGCTTTATTGATATGACAGTGATTGACTTTAGTGGTTTGGTTGCTTTAATTCACATAATAGGTTGATTAGGAATATGAAAACTAACAACCTTACGAAAACAATCAATTTTGTCATGATGAGTGGTTAACCAATCAATCCCTAAAATCACATCAAATGCAAGTATTTTCAAAGAAATAAGATCGACAGGTAATGTGAGGGTCCCAACTTGAATCAAGCAAGATTTATAAACCGTGGATGTAACGAAAGTTTCTCCTAACAGAGTCTCAACAGATAAGTCAAAGTCTAATTTCTCCAGTGTCAAGTTCAAACGTTGAGCACAAGCAGGAGATATAAAAGAATGGGTAGAACCGGTATCTAGTAAGGTATAAACTTTGCAAGAGTTTATGATTAGCTTACCCGTGATCACCTCGTTCGGGTTCCTCACGTTTTTGGAAGTTACGAAAAGCACTCTCACCTGAACCATCGATTTTGACTTGTTTGGGACAGCCTTTGGTGTAATCATTACAGCTAGAATTGACTTTCACTATAGGGCATAATCCACCCTCAACTGCTTCATCATACTCCTGTTCTATGATCTGAATCATTAATCTTCGATCCATATCGAATTGGGATTGACCGCAATGTATAGGGTAATTCAAAACTCAATGTTGGGTTCTCCCAATTGCTGTCCAAAAAGAGAAATACATATAATCTATTTTATCCTTTTTGTATCGGACTTCTCTTTCCACAATATCAACGAATCGTGTGGCTTTTACCCATGCATCCTTCATTCTCACTCGTTCAGTTGTTTCTTCTTTTAGCTGATCCTTGACATTTTAATTCTCAAATTCTAGCGTTATCATCTTATACTCTGCTAAAGAGTGCTTCTGTTCAAGCATCACATATCGGGTAACACAAGCTTGAATTGTTGCATCCTTTTGCTCCATGACCGCCTATCGTTCTTTAGCCTGCTCTTCTAACTCATGAATACGATTTTGCAATTCTACATTTTGATCATAAAGTTTTCCTAATAAATCCTCCTCAAGTTCCTCTTCTTCCTCACTCTCAGCTGCTACCTCTTCGACTAACTCGGGTGAAACTATTAATTCTTCACTCACCACATGGATATCTCTAATTTCTTCTTCGCCTAACATCACATTATCCTTGTTGGTGATTAGAGGTGTCTCAACGGTCTCATTCACTCCATTGTTAACATTTTCAACTGCCATTCTCAAATACTGCCATTAGACAAGGGTTAATTAAAGAAATTGACCTATCACACATTATCCATATATTCTGACCGACCAATTAAATACCAAATAAGCTTAGGTAGGACACACTAGAGAAGGATATACTCGTCTGTCCCCTCTTAGTTATATTCCCCGATCTCCTCTAGAGACCATATCCCTAAGCTTTGATACCAACTATGAAGCCCCCAAAATAGGTCCACACAACCCATTCTGAGTCGCCAAATACATGGTACAGAAAACAACTACAACTTCATTATTACCATTATCGTGCAAAATACAACAACACATATGCTGTGCGTTTAAATACAAATATTATCTTCTAGACAATATCCAAACTCAAATAAGTCCACATTACATTTATTGATGCACTATTTTACAAAATAGTGAGGATTGCTAAAACAACTGTCTATAACCATCATTCCATACCCCGACTAGTTCCCGCTATATTCTCATCTCCTGGGAAGAAAAATGGAACAAAAAGGAAAAGGGTGAGCTCAACTAGCCCAAAAAAGAATATTATAAGTAAGATAATGAACAACAAATTATCGTTAGCCTTCAACAAATCAGATAAAATATAATGGAGAACAAGTTTTAGGTCAATATTCACAGCGAAAATAACAATTCATTAGAAGAGTTAAGTAGAGAATGAAATCTACTATCTTATATGATTTCGAAGTCCATCATCAATATTTTATCCCTGTAACATCAATTAATATACATCTTGAACCAAATATTCATCTTTGCAGTACGGGCCAAAGATATTCATTTGTATCACCAGTTGGTCATGTTCATCTCAACACCTGTCCATCTTTACATTACAAGCCAAAGATATTCATCAGGTAATCATTCATCTTTGCACTACATGCGAAAGATATTCATCAAGTATCACCATTTAAGACTGAGGATGATGAAAAATATCTTAAAGAAATGAATCCAGTGAGATTAAAGGACAAAGATTAGGAATTCGTACTTTGGTTTATCCAAGTTCAAAAATACTCCATAATAATCAATTGTGGTGCAAAATTCAAGAATGAAGATCAAAATATGGATACAATCAAAGATAGTAACCATAATAGACAACTTGGACAAAGAAAAGAAAATTTAATTTTTTTGTTAATAGTGCCGTATACGTGAATAGTCACCCCGACACAAAAAGATAGAAATTTTACAAGAAAAATCATACTTCCGGAATAGTACTCGTGAATAATACCGTATTCATGAATAATATCGTATACGTGAATAGTGTCGTATACATGAATACTAATTTCGACATGAAAAGGTAAAAAATTCATAATAAAATTCATACCAATATTTCGGTATAATGATATTGAAAGAAATAACATCATTTACGAAGAAAATAACATCAATTACCTCAAAAGAACAGTACTTCTAACTGAAATATCAGATATAATGTTGAAGGAAACTTGAATTGAATATCAACTCTCAAAGTATCTAAATACTCACAAAAATATGCTCGATATTAAAGAGAGATAACTTCTGATTCTGGTGTGATTTTCAATTCTAACTAAGCACCCTATTTATAGGAAAATACCAGAACGCCAAAGTAGACTAAAATTTAATAAAATAATATTTTAATAAAAAACATTTCACGCACACCACTTGATCAAACTCAGCACACCATAAGTGGGGCCCACCAAATTTAAAAAATTCCACAACAACCAAAAGTGGGGCCCACCCATGCTTTTAATAAAAACATTTATTTCCGAAACTTTAATAATTCATAATAAATGGCCATTTTATCAAGAAAATATGAATTTTATGTCCATTCCATAGGAATTTTAATTCTCTACAACTTTATAGAAGAAAGTTTTTTCAAATTCAAAATAGAAAATGGCTGAAATCCACATACGGATGATTTTTAATACCTCCATTCCGACAAAATACTGATAAAACTCCTCTGCATTAATTCCTTCATTTATATCCACATAAAATAAATATTTCCTTATCATATAAATTAATAATTAGTTATTCACAAATAATATTATAGAATCACAATAATGACAACCATGTCGTTCCCAGGAAAGAGGGGGTTTTTCGATAAGGATTTCTCCTTACTGGCGCGCAATTAGGTGACCAAACCCTTTTTCTAGACAAAACTTCCTTAGACATTGCCAATAACGCTATCTAATAATGTTATTCAAATAATATGAATTATTGATCTGATAATGGGAAATAATGTACAGTGACAATTATTGAAACAACAATAATATAAAATATCAACGTAGCAATTATTGAATCAATAAAATAAAATACTGAACAGTAGTTATTGTAACAATTATTGAGCAGTGCCTTCTTACGTAAGAATCAATAATCCAAAAATACTTTGCAATATCGTGTGCTACTGTGCAACCACGCGTATTACTATACTTTAACCACTGGGTATTCTTCATTCGACAGTTTTTCGTTATGGGGCCCCCAAATGGCTGCGCCATCGTACGAATATTCCCCGACAGTAAGAATATTCTATGACCAAACGAATATTCCTCCACAACAATGAATATTTTATAACCACTTGCTTATTTTGTAAAATTTGCACATTTCACCCATAACCAAAGCATTATATCAAATTAACACCTTATTATTCAAAATAATAATTAGAGGAAATTCAATTTTATTTATAAGAAGTTGGGGTCTTACAAACACCATCCCTGGGCTACTTTTTGATTGTAAGGAAGGCTTTTTGACACTCATCAGTCCATTTCATGGAGGAGTTCTTCCTTAACAACTTGAAGATAGGCTCACAGGTTGCTGTGAGTTGGGAAATGAATCAGCTAATGAAGTTGAATCTTCCCAAAAATCCCTGTATTTCCTTTTCTGTTTGAGGTATGAGCATTTTCGTGATAGCCTGGATTTTTTTGGGATCTAGCTCAATCCCTTTGTGGCTGACTAGGGATCCTAGGAACTTGGCTGGATTCAACTTTAAGTTGTACTTATGCAACCTGTTGAAGAGCTTTTTGAGATGATCTAGGTGGTCTTCCTCCCTTCGGGACTTGATAATGATGTCATCCACGTAGATTTCTATTTCTTTATGCATTAGATCGTGGAAAAGAACCATCATGACTTGCTGATAGGTAGCTCCGGCATTGATGAGGCCGAATGACAATCGTCTGTAACAAAAGGTTCCCCAAGGAGTGATGCATACAGTTTTCTCACGATCCTCTTCAGCAACCATAATTTGATGGTACCCCGCAAAGCAATTAGCGAAGGAGTACATGTCATACTGAGCTGTATTGTTAATAAGTATCTGGATGAATGGTACATGAAGGCTATCTTTAAGATACACTTTGTTTAGATCCCTGTAGTCCACGCAAACTCGCACCTTTCCTCTAGGTTTAGGCACGGGGACTATGTTGGATAGCCACTCAAGGTATGTTGACACCATGATGATGCCGGCTTGAAATTGTTTCACAATTTCTTCTTTAACTTTTAAACTCCACTCAGGTTTTAATTGCCTGAGCTTCTGCCTGACTGGCTTGAATCCCTCTTTAATGGGGAGGCGATGAATGGCAATGTCAGTGGACAAACCAACCATATCTTTGTGAGACCATGCAAACATATCCTAGAATTGGGTCAAAAGTGTAACCATGTCATTCCTTTGGTTTGTAGTAAGGTCCGTACCAATCTGGATTTATTTGGGGTTTTCTGAGGTTTCGAGGTTAAAAGAGGAAGTTTGATCAAGATTTGGCTTGGGTTTGTCTTCGACCCATTCTTTAATCTATTGAGGTATCTCATAGTCCTCTTGTATTTCCATCAAGTCTGAGTCCAACTTTACATCAAAGTTACAGTTCTTGTGGAAAATAGGCACCTCATCAGCAAGTTTAGGCACATCTAACTTTAAAGTCCTGAAACAAAATGCTTTCACTTAATATATGAAATTGTTCAATCATACAAAGTGTTAGCATGAGATGACAAAAACAACTGTTAATACAGTACAACAAAAGTAAGCAGTTATTATTATCTACAGGGCAGTGGGAGTTTCTGCCCTTTTTATCTTTGTCAGCAAATGCAAGGAGTGCTGCTCCAATTGCCAAGGGTGAAGTCCTGGTGGATAGCAGTGATAAAGGGGCTATTGTCGTCCTCTTTCTCTTGAATGATGACCATGATGTCTCGACAATCATCATCTGGAATGTCTCTATTCCTCTGTATGGACTAGGACGCGCAGGTTTGATAACCGCCTTGCAATGTCTTGTTTACGTTTCCGATCCTTTTCCTCCACTTTGGGGTCTAGAATCAGGACTTCCTTTCCTTTGACCGGTATCAACTTAGGAAACATCATAGCTACCACATGGGCAAGGACCTTTAATGAAGGCCATAGAGGCTCAGGCTCTGTAAGTTTAGGAAATTTCCTTGAAGATGAAGGAACCTGCTTGTGTTTGTGAGGGTTCTTGTGATTGGACCCAAAAAAATAGCCTAGCCCGGTCGTCCATGTTTGACTGGGAACTTGAATTGGGCGATTGATGCTCTGATGATCCTTTCCTAACCCTTTTCTAGGTTGAAAACCTAAGGATATCATCTCTTGACTTGTCGACATTACCTCGGCAGAAACTCTGGGTGTGACGCCCCCAAAATATGTATACATCACCCATCTTTGGTCGCCAAATACATGGTATAGAAATCAAATACAACTTAATTATACAACTTTCGTGCATAATACGACAACACAATAGCAGATGGTTAACATGAATATTGTCTCATAGATAATATCCAAACTCAAATTCAATCCTCATTACATTTATTATCACACAATTTCCTAGAATAGTGAAGGCTACTATGGCAACCATCTCGGACCATCACTCCATTCCCCGACTCGTCCCAGCTATATTCTCATTTCCTGAAGAGAACAATGAAAGAAAAAGGGTGAGCTCAACTAGCCTAGTAAGAAATATTATGACTAAGATAATTCAGAATGAATTATCGTTAGCCTTCAACAGTGTTCAACTAATAAAATACAATAAACATCAAGTTTAACTGCAGCGGAATAAGTAACCCATTAGAAGAGTCAAGTAGAGAATGAAATCTATTATCTTCTATGATTTAAAAAGTTTATCATCAATTTTATCACTGAGACTCAGCTTAATAAATAATCCACATCACTGAATTATTCATACACTACGGGCCAAGGATATTCATTAGTATCACGTCCACGAATTATCCATGCTCTATGGGCCAAGGATAATCGTGTTATCACCAATGGTCATGATAATTCCAAACAATAATTCATCTTTGCACCCCTGGCCGAAGAGAATCGATGGTCATGATCATACCAATAACTGTCCATCAATGCACTACGGGCCAATGAGGACTTTCACCACATCATTTGTAACATTACAGGTCATGATTACACAGAATAATCCCTGGTCATAATCATACCAATCAACAGTCCATCTATGCACTACAGGCCAAATATGACTTTTATCACAATATAAGCATGAGGATAATGACAATAATATAAGAATTCAATTAAATGAGAGAAATGATAACTTTTAAAGATTTATAATTTAATTTATCCTGGATTCAATAATGTCCAAATTGTTAACATGATACTATTTTGTGGAATAAAATTCGAGAATAATATTGTATCAAAAATGATTTGGACTGAAAAGAAATCAATTTTTGTCATGAATAGTACCCCGGGTGAATAGTACCCGATGAATAGTACTTCGGGAATAGTACCCCGGCATGAAAAGATAAAATATTATCAAGAATGCTAAGAATAATATTTACGTGAAAAGATACTTGATGAAGCACAAATTTAAAGAATATTCTACTAATTTCAAGGAGTATAGAAGCCATACTTTAAAAGAATGAGTGTAGAATACGGAATCTGAAACGAAATAATATTACTTACGTACTACAGAGTATGGAAGAAAATATTATTTCTTACAAATATTAACCAAAAATAATATCCCTTACCTTAAAAAGGAGAGTATTCCAACTGGTATAGCGGGGATATTCTTAAAGAAAACTTTCACTATTTTCTACACTTAAAGCTTCCTTAAACTCTAAAGAAATACGAGCAATATTATAGAAGAAGAATTTTCTGATTATGGTGTGATTTTTAATTCTAAACTAAGCATTTTATTTATAGGAGAATGGAAAGATACTATTTAGAAAAAAATCATTGACGCATAATGTGACGCCCCCAAAACAGGTATACATCACCCATCTTGAGTTGCCAGATACGTGGTACATAAATCAAATACAACTGTCGTGTAAAATACGACAAAAGCGTAACTTAGAGTTTTACATGAATATTGTCTTCTAGACAGTATTCAAACTCAAATGGAGTCCTCGTTACAATTATTATCACACTATTTCACTGAATAGTGATGACTACTAATGCAAACATCTGGACTGTCACTCCGTTCCCTGACTAGTCCTAGCTATATTCTCATTTCCTGAAGAGAACAATGAAAACAAAGGGTGAGCTAAACTAGGCCAGTAAGAAATATTATGACTAAGGCAATGTAGAATAAATTATCCTTAGCCTTCAATAGTATAACTGGTAGAATATAATGGACAACATGTTTTAGATCAACAACTGCAGCGGAATAAGCAATCCATTAGAATAGTCAAGTAGAACAAAATGTCTACTATCTCCTCTAGATTAAACTCCATCGTTAATATTTCATTCATGTAATACTTATCAACAGTTCTTTGTTATACCCAAGACAAAAAGAACTCTCATCACCTGAACCACTAAAGATTATAGTTAAATCCATAATTTATATTTATAATCATGTAAATCAACAGTTTCTCTTTGCCACAAAGGCTTAATAGAACGTTTACTCAATATTCTTACCCCAAAGGGTAAAGATATTCAAATGTAATAACAATGATCATACTAATCCGTTGTCTACCTTTGCACTATGGGCCAAAGAAATTCAACTATAAAACCAATGGTCATGATCATACCAATCAATTGTCTGTCAGTGCACTATGGCCAAAGACATTCAACTGTTAAGTAATGGTCATGATCCTGCCAATCACATCATCGATATATCCATGCTCTACGGGCCAAAGATATTCGTTATTATCACCAGTGGTCATGATCATGTCATACACTTGTCCATCTTTGCACTACGGGCCAAAGCTATCAATTAACAGTTCGTCTTTGCACGTAAGACAAAGATATACATCAGTAAAACAAATAATCAAAAGTCCATCTTTGCACGTAAGCCAAAGATATACAACTGTAAAACCAATAATCAATAGTCCATTTATGCACGTAATCCAAAGATATACAACTGTAAAACCAATAATCAATAGTCCATCTATGCACGTAAGCCAAAGATGACTTTCATCACAATATAAGCATGAGGATGATGACAATGATATAAGCATTAATCAAATGAAATCAAGGATAAATATTAAAGACTTTAAATTTATCTAGAGTTTAAAAATATCCAAATTGTCAACATGATACTGCTTTGTGGAGTAAAATTCAAGAATAATATTCATGTACCAAAAATAATTTGGACAGAAAAGAAATATATTTTTTGGGTGAATAGTACCCCGTGAATAGTACTTCGGGAATAGTACCTCGTGAGTAGTACCCCGACACGAAAAGTATCCCGAAAACCCGAGTGAATGATACTAGAGTGAATAGTAATCGGGTGAATAGTAACCTGTGAATAGTAACTCGTGAATAGTACTCTTTACAAAAAGTGCCCCGAATACCCGAGTGAATAATACTAGAGTGAATAGTAACTGGGTGAATAGTAACCCATGAATAGTAACTCATAAAAGAAATATACCAAAGAAAATGATATTCCATGATTTAATACAAAGAAATGATATCTCATACGAGTATAATAGAATATCTGAAATCGCATACATGGATTTTCACCGCCATATGCGGTAATCCACGAGACGCATCATTTCCACAATTTAATAAAGAATGAATACGAAGGATCATTCACCACGCATTAGGTAATCCACATAGGCGAGTTATTCCAAATGAATAATAAAGAATGGAATAACGAAGAGTTCACTGACGTACGTAATCCGCATGCATGTGTTATTCCAACAAAGATAATTAAGAATGGAACCAAGTCATGCGTAACACTTACATGATGACGAGGATATTCCAAATGTAATAATAAAGAATGGAACTGTGTCATGCGTAATCCGCATATACATGATATTCAAATGTAATAATAAAGAATGGAACCAGTCATGCGTAACACAAGCATGCATGGATATTCAAATAGAATAATAAAGAATGGAACCAATCAAATGCGTAATTACGCATGACAAGATATTCCAACAGAATAATAAAGAATGGAATAACAGAAGAATTTCACCATGTATGCGGTACTTCTCATAGACAGGTTATTCCAACATAATAATAAAGAATGGAATAACAACCCTTACGAGTATTGAAAGAAAATAACTATCTTCATGAATACGAAAGAATAATACCCCTTACCTTAGAAGAAAACTGGAATAGTGAGGTAGCAGACTTCTCTTCTCCTTTCTCTCTATAATTTCTCTCTATAATAATTGCTCTATAGCTTTAATGAATTGGTGAAAAATAATGAAGGAATGAGCTTCTATTTATAGAAAAATATAGTTCCGATAATTGCACGTTTTGGGGCTCAAAATATTACAGTATAATACCTTCCTCTTTTTCTTCATTTTTAATTTAGTCATGCAAGTATTATCAAACTTGCACCACCTCCCCTAATAGTAAATCATGTGAATCAATAGTAAATCATGTGCCTCAATAGTTCTAAACATGTGAAATGCGAATTACAGTATGGTACCTCCATCTATACCTCCATTTTTAACTTAGCCATGAAAGTATTATCAATCTTGCACCAACTCCCCTAATAGTACAAGAATAAAAATCAATACTACACACATGTGAACAAATAGTTATAATCATGTGAATCAATAGCAATTAATTGCTCATTTATCCGGTTAATTACCCGATTGGTCAGTATAACTTCCAGACATCAATTAATATCGAAATAAATATCAATTTCCACTAACACTAATAATTCCAACACAATGGAACTATCAATTTCATCTTTAATCAACACGAACTTATTCAACATTAATATTATAACTCACAATATTTAACAACCAGGTCGCTCCTAGGAAAGAGGGGGGTTTTCGATAAGGATTTCTCCCTATTGGTGCGCAATTAGATTATCTAACCTCTCCTTGACAGAACTTCTAGACATTGTGAATATTGCAAATAATAATATGAATAATTTTGTCATCTCAATTATTGATTTAATATTATAACATATTATACGATGATAATCTTGTGACAATAATTGAATCAATAATATGAGAGAGATATAATGCAACAATTCTTCAGTAGTAATAATTGAGTATAACCGAGTGACTTCTTATGTAAGCATCAATAATCAATACCGTAATTGCTACTATGCAACCACGCCAGACATCAGTACTTTTATCACCGATTATTTTATGATAATTTGCTTACTTTAAAAATTTTCAAATATCACCCTTAACTTTAACCTTTTATCAATTTAACCATTTACTAAATAAAATAATTATAAGAAAATTGAATACTTACATTTCATAAAATTTGGGGTCTCACAATCTTCCCTCCTTATGAAATTTCATCCTCAAAATTTACGTACCTGGTAATTAGAAGAGATGAGAATACCTTGCTTTCTTTTCGGATTGTACCTTCCCGGTTATATCCTCTCTATCATGATTTTCCCATTTCTCATCTTCTGTATTTCAGATATCATTCTAGAATATATTTTCAAAATAAGGGTTAATTGATATGCCACATATTATCCCTATGCTCTGACCAACCAATTAAATAACAAATAAACTAAGGTATGTCATACTAGCGAAGGAATAACTCGTCTCTCCCCTCCTAGTTCTAGTCTCACACCTCAGCCATGGATCATATCCCTAAGCTTTGATACCAACTGTGACGCCCCCAAAACAGGTATTGTAAGACTCCAACTTATTATAAATAAAATCGAATTTCCTCGAATTATTATTGTGAATAATAAGGTGTTAAATTGATATAATATTTTGGTTATGGGTGAAATGTGCAAATTTTGCAAAATAAACAAGTGGTTATAAAATAATCATTGTTGTCAGGGAATATTCGTACGACAAATAAGTAGCGATCGTTAGTGGGCTCCATAATGTAATAACCGTAGGATGAAGAAAACGACAAGTTTGAGTTTTTATAAATAACGTGCGTTGTTATTCACAGAATTAACACTGTTGGAATACCCTATGGGTTAAAATACGATGAATACGCGTGGATGCACGATAGATTTTTGAATTATTGATTCTTACATATGAAGGCACTACTCAATAATTGTTACGATAATTTACTGCTCAATATTTTATTTTATTGATTCAATAACTATCTACGTTGATATTTTATATTATTGTTATTTCAATAATTATCACGCACATTATTTCCCATTATCGATCAATAATTCATATTATTTAAATAATATTATTAGATAGCATTATTGGCAATGTCTAGAAAGTTCTCACAAGGAGAGGTTTGGTCACCTAATTGCGCCCAAAGAAGGAAAAATTCTTATTGGAAAGCCCCCTTTCCCGGAACTACCGCATTGTCATAATTGTGATTCTGTAATATTATTTGTGAATAATTAATTATTAATTTATATGATAAGGAAATATTTATTTTATGTTTATATAAATGATGGATATATTTATTTTATGTGGATAAAATGAACGAATTAATGCCGAGGTGTTTTATCAAGATTTTGTTAGTGTGTAAGGTATTAAAATCATCCGTTTGTGGATTTCTGATATTTTATGTTTGGAATTTGGAAAACTCAAAGCTACAAAGTTGTAGAGAATTTGATTTCGTGCGTAATGGACATAAAATTCGTATTTTTCTGATAACCGGGCTATTTTCTATGAATTGTTGAAGTTTCAGAAAATAAAATGATTTTTATTAAATTATGGGTGGGACCCACTTTTTGTTTGGTGTTGAATGCACATGGGCTGCTGAAAATTTTTAGAATTGGTGGATTCAAGGATGGCATGCGTAGGAATAGTAAGAAAGAAATAAGATATTTTATTATTTTAGTCTCCTATGGGTTTCAAAGCATTTTCCTATAAATAGATCGCCAGTAGGTTAGAATTGAAAATCACACCGTAAACAAGTTTTCTTTCTCTCTAGATTATTGAGCGTATTTTTGTGAGTATTTTGATACTTTGAGAGGTCCTATTCAAAGGCAAGTTTCACAAGACTATATATCCAAATTCAAATAAAAGTACTTATTTTGAGGTAAGGGATATTATTTTCTTCATAAATGATATTATTTCTTTCGATATCATTATGCCAAAATATTGGTTTGAACTTTTTATCAAATTTGGAACTTTTTGTGTCGGGGTTACTATTCACGATATCACGCATCGAATCGACATTCACACTATTCATCGAAAAATGAAAATTTTCCTTTTTGTCCAAGATGTCTATTATGGTTACTATCTTTGATTGTATCCATGTTTTGATCTTTATTTTTGAATTCTGCTTCATAATTGGTTATTATAAAGTATTATTGATCTTGGATAAACTGTTATACGAATCCCTACTATTTATCCTTCTATCTCACTAGATTCGTTTTCTTTAAAAAAAAATTCATCATCCTCAGTCCTAAATGATGATATTACTAAATATCTTTGGCCTGTAGTGCAAAAGATGAATGATTAATCGATGAATATCTTTGGCCCATAGTGCAAAGATGAACAGTGTTGAGATGAACATGACCAACTAGTGATACAAATGAATATCTTTGGCTGTCTTCGCAAAGATGAATTTTTGATTAAAGATGTATATTGATTGTTGTTACAGGGATAAAATATTGATGATGGACTTTTAAATCTTAGAAGATAGTAGAACTCATTCTCTACTTGACTCTTCTAATGGATTGTAGTTTCCGCTATAGTTGTTGATCTATAACTTGTTGTCTATTATATTTTATCATATTTTTCCATGTTGAAAACTAATGATAATTTGTTGTATATTATCTTAGTCATAATATTCTTTACTGGGCTAGTTGAGCTCACCCTTTTCCTTTTTGTTCCATTTTTCTTCTCAAGAGGTGAGAACATAGCAGGATCTAGTCGGGGTATGGAGTGATGGTTCTAGAAAGATGTTTTAGCGTATCCCTCACTATTTACGTAAAATAGTGTTTGAATAATTGTAATGAGGACTTATTTGAGTGTGCATATTGTCTAGAAGACAATATTTGTATTTAAACTCACAGTATGTGTTGTCGTATTTTGCACGACAATTGTATTATTGAAGTTGTAGTTTGCTTTATGTACCATGTATTTGGCGACTCAGAATGGGTGTTGTATACCTATTTTAGGGGCGTCACAGTTGGTATCAAAGCTTAGGGATATGGTCTCTGGCGGAGATCGGGGAATAGAACTAGGAGGGGGGAGATGAGTAAATCCTTCGCTAGTGTGTCCTATCTAAGCTTATTTGTTGGTCAGTCATAATATAGGGATATTATGTGATATGTTAATTTGTTTAATTAACCCTTGTTTTATGGCAGTATTTAAGAATGGCTGCTGAGAACGTTAACAATGGAGTGTATGAGACTATGGAACAACCTTTAGTTACAAACCAGGAGAACGTGCAATAGGAAGGCAATATTCCTCCTGTAAACAATACTACCGAGCAAACGATGAATGATGGAATGTTTAAGAGCTTTTTGCAGTTCATTCAAAATCAGACGAGCGAGACTCGTGTACAAAATACGGGTGGAAGTGATACCAACGTGCGGTCTATCACAGACAAGTAGTTCAAGGAGTTGGGACCACCAGAATTTATTGGAAAGCCGGATCCGATCAAGGCGGAAACATGGGTCAAGTAAATTACCAAGATATTCGATGTCTTGGGATGCACGGAGGAACAAAAGGTTCTATTCACCACCTTTATGTTCATGGTGAGGAGGCGAATCTTGGTGAGAGTCTCAAGCGTGCATTCACTGTTGCACTCAACATGTCTTGGGAAACATTTCAGAAACAGTTGAATGACAAGTACTTTCCTGAAAGTATTCGTCATATGAAAGAGGTAGAGTTTATCAGACTGGAACAAAACAACATGACGGTGTCCCAGTACGAGGTGAAGTTCGCTGAGTTATCCAGGTTTGCACCTCATTTGGTAGAGAATGAGGAACGCATGACAAGGATGTTTCTGAGAGGTCTAAAACCCAAGATTTGTCAATACCTTATCTCTCATAAAATTTCTCAATATTCAGATGTTGTCAACATGGCTCAATTATTAGAGTGAGATAGTGAGTATGTTCGATCGAGGGACCATAACCAGAGTCATACCGGTGACAGTAGTCATCAGAGCGAGGATAACCAATGAGGAGGGAAAAATACGAACAAAGGCGGTAACCACTCGGGTTCTCATTCTGGCCATGATAATAGGAGAGGTGAGTCAAGTGGAAATTTTAGAAAGAGGAGATTCAACAATAACGGGAAGATATCAGCAGTAGCACCAGCACCAACAACAAATTCTAGGGGAGGAGAACGACCACCAGTTAGATGTTACAAATGCGGGAAAGAGGGACATATCAGCCCAAACTGTCCACAACAATCCAAGGTATGTTATAACTGTGGAAAGGAAGGCCACATAGCTCGGGATTTTTCTTTTTAGCAAACCCAAGTTCAATCGGGATGGTGACTCAAGGGTCGTCCTGGATAAATCAAAATCACGCCGGTTCTGGAAGAGCGTTTGTCGTGACTGGCCAAAATGTGAGGAACCCGAACGAGGTGATCACGGGTAAGCTAATCTTGAATTCTTGCGAAGTTTATACCTTACTAGATACCGGTTCTACCCATTCTTTTATCTCTCCTATGAGACCCCAGATTTTATGAATAAATATTTAATTTTCTCGAAATAATTTTTTGAATATTATGGAGTAAATTTGATATAATGTTATAGTTGTGGGTAATATTTATAAATTTTTCAAAGTACGCAAGTTGTTATATAATATTCTATTGGTCGTGAATATTCGCTTTAACAGGAATATTCGTATAACCAAAAAATCATTGGTGGACCCTACAAACGGAATTATTGTTTTGACGAGAAAACGAAAAAAATATTTTATGGAAATAACGACGGAAGTTTTACCGTTAACTGTTGAAACACCCGGTGTTAAAAGTACAATAATACGCGTGGTTGCATAGTAGCACACGGTATTGATTATTGATGCTTACGTGATAAGTCACTCAGTTTTATTTTATTGGTATTATTAATGTAATAAAACAAAATACTTTTATAAAGTTATTCTATAAATAGAATATATTATATTCTATTATGCATAGTGTTTCATAGTGTCTGCATAGTGTTTTGCATAGTAAAATCTTTTTATATAAAACATAATACTTTTATAAAGTTATTCTATAAATAGAATATATTATATTTTATTATGCATAGTGTTGCATAGTGCTGCGATAGTATTTTGTATAGTAAAATCTTTTTATATAAAATGTAATACTTTTATAAAGTTATCTATTTTATTAGACAATAATTAGAATATATTATATTTTATTATGCATAGTGATTGCATAGTAAAATCTTTTTTACAAAGTTATTCATTTTATTAGATTATAAATAGAATATATATTATATTTTATTTAAAAGATTTTGCTTTGAATATGGACCGTCAGATTAAAGTAAATCAATCTAGACCATTCATGAGTTAGTTACTTATGCAACCCATTTTTCTATAAATAGAAGTTTGATTCATTCATTATTTCGCATTTAATTCACCAAACTCTAGAGAGAAAACTATAGAGAGAAAGAAGAAAAGTGTTCGCTACTTCACTACTTTTATATTCAGTACTCTTCTTTCTAAGATAGGAAATATTATTTGTTGTACTCATAAGGGGTATTCTTTCTTTCTTATTCATGATTTAGAACTTCATTATTCCATTCTTTATTATTCTCATTGGAATAACTCAGATATACGGAATACTCTATACTTGGTGAAATTCTTCATTATTTCATTCTTTGTTATTCTGTTGAATATCCTGTTCAGACATTTTATGCCTTACACGGTTCCGCCTTTTATTATTATTCTGTTGGAATATCCCGTCTCGCATGCGTTTTACGCCGGACCGGTTCCGCTCTTTATTATCGCATTCATTGGAATAACTCGCCTCTGCGGCACCAATGCATGGTGATTTCAATTATTATTCGTTCTTTATTATTCTGTTGGAACATCCCGTCGTGCGTGGTTTACGATGACTGGTTCCGTTAATTATTATTCTCGTTGAATAACATGTACATCGAAGCACCGCATGCATGGTGATTTCTTTTGTTATTCCATTCTTTATTATACTCAAATTGGTTAAAACTTTGACTTCCATACTCCATGAAATTAGTGGAATATCCTTGATAATTGCGCTTCATCCAGTATCTTTTCATGGAAATATTCTTCTGAGTATTCTTGAATTTTACTCTACAAAGCAGTATCATGTTGATAATTTGGACGTTATTAGTTCTTGGACAACTTAATTCTTGAACTTGTTTTTATTGAATTCTTATATTATTGTCATCATCCTCATGCTTATATTTTATTGAAAGTCATCTGTGGCCTGTAGTGCATAGATGGACTTGGTATATTTATGGCCAGGGATTATTTGGAGTAATCATGACCGTAATGTTACAAATGATGTGTTAAAAGTCCTCATTGGCCCGTAGTACATTGATGGACAGTTGTTGGCATGATCATGACCATTAATGAATACACAAATATTCTTGGCCCATAGTGCATGGATAATTGTGATCGTGATACTAAAGAATATCCTTGGTTGTAGTGCAAGGGTGATTCGATGATGTGGATTATTTATTAAGCTGAGTCCAAGCGATAAAAGTGATGAAAAATCTTTTAAATCATAAAAGATAGTAGATTTTATTCTCTACTTGACTCTTTTAATGGATTGCTTGTTCCGTTGCAGTTAAACATGATGTTTGTTATATTATATCAGTTTAACACTGTTTAAGGCTAATGATAATTTATTTTGCATTATCTTAGTCATAATATTTTTTACTGGGCTAGTTGAGCTCACCCTTTCTTTCACTGTTCTCTTTAGGAAATGAGAATATAGCTGGGACGAGTCGGGGAACGGAGTGATGGTCCTAGATGGTGCATTAGTAGTCCTCACTATTCTGTGAAATAGTGTGATAATAATTGTAATGAGGACTCCTTTTGAGTTTGTATACTCTCTAGTAGACAATATTTGTATTTAAACTCACGCTTTATGTTTTTTCAGATTGTATACGACAAACAGTATTATTAAGTTGTATTTGAATTCATGCATCATGTATCCGGAGACTCAAGATGGGTGATGTATACCTAATTTTGGGGGCATCACAACTGGTATCAAAGCTTAGGGATATGATCCTGGCTAAGATGTGAGACTAGAACTAGGAGGAGAGACGGGGAATTCCTTCGCTAGTATGACCTACCTAAGTTTATTTGATATTTAATTCGCTTGGACGTAGTATAGAGATAATATGTGATATGTTAATTAACCCTTGTTTGTGGCGATTTTGAAAAGGGCATCCAAAATGTTGAGATAAGCAATGGAGCACAGAGACCGCTGATTCTCCACAGATCAATAATTAGGACAATGTGCAACAAGATGGCGATAATCCTCCTGTAAACAACAACACTGATCAATTGACGAACGACGGTACGTTTAGGAGCTTTTTAGAATTCATGCAACATCAGGAGAAGACGGCTCCTGTTCATAATGCAGGAGGAAACAATGGCAACCCACGGTTTGTCACCGCTAAGCAATTCAAGGAGCTGGGACCACCGCAGTTTTTGGGAAAGCCAGAACCACTTAAGGCGAAGACGTGGTTAAAGCAGATCACCAAGATATTTGATGTCTTGAGATGCTCCAAGGAGCAAAAGTTTCCTTTTGCCACCTTTATGTTGCATGAAGAGGTAGATCACTGGTGGAAATCTGTAAAACGTACCCAGCCTGACGCACTCAAGACGTCTTAGGAGAAGTTCCAAGAGATGTTCAATGACAAGTACTTTCCCGAAAGCATTCGTCACATGAAGGAGGTGGAATTTATCAAGTTGGAGTAAAACAACATGACCGTGTCGCAGTACGAAGCCAAGTTTGCCGAGTTGTCCCGATTTGCGTCCCACTTGGTTGATAATGAAGAGAGAATGACGCGGATGTTTTTAAGAGGTTTGAAGCCGGAGATACGTCAATATCTTATCTCTCATAAACTGTGTTTGTATTCAGATGTTGTTAATAGGGCTCAGTTATTGGAGCGCGATAATGAGTCAACCAAACCAAAAGAGAGCAGTCGGCAAAATAATAATACCGGTGATAATAGTCATCAAAGCGGTGACAATAAGCATGGAGGGAATCAACATGCCAGAAATGGTAACCACTTCGGTGGTAATCATGGTCAAAACAATTAGAATGGACATTTCAAGAAGAGGAGATTCAACAATGATGGAAAGACGTCAGCACCAGCACCCGTTGTTAAGGAAGGAGAACGACCACCTATCATATCTTTTAAATGAGGAGGGGAGGGACATATCAGTCCAAACTGTGCGATGCCATCCAAAGCGTGTTTTAATTGTGGAAGAGAAGGTCACCTAGCCCGATTTTATCATTCACCGAAGATAAGTTCAGCTAGGATGGAGGCACCAAAGGTCGTCCCAGAAAAGTCAAAGCCAGTAGTTTAAGAGAGAGCATTTTTTTATCGTGACGAGGAACCTGAATAAAATTATCACAGGTATGTTAGTCATAAACTCTTGCGAAGTCTATACCATGTTAGATACCGGTTCTACTCACTCTTTTATTGCACCTAGTTGTGTTCAATGTTTGAAGTTAACTCCAGAGAAGTTAGACTTTGATATATCTGTTTAAACTCAGTTGGGAGAAACCTTCGTTACCTCCACTATTTATAAATCTTGTTCAAATCAACACTTTCACGTTACCTGTCAATATTATTTCTTTGAAAATACTTGCATTTGATGCGATTTTAGGAATCGATTGGTTAACTACTCATCATGTTTTTCATAAGGTTGTTAGCTTTCATACTCCTAACCAACCTGTTATGCGAATTCAAAGTAACCAAGCCACTAAAGTCAATCATTGTTATATCAAGCCATAAATAAAGAGCCCCGATCCTTTCGTTGTTGACTTTCTTATGTGGAATGCACCGAAGCAAGACTTTCTGTAGGCAACGTCGTGAATGACGGTGGCAAGTTGATAGGTATCAATGTGACATGCTATCCAAGTCTTGGATGAGAGTCACGCTTTTGAATGATATTTCTATTGTTAATAAATTTCCGACGTATTCTTGAAGACTTCTTAGCCTACCCCTAGAGCGTGAAATCGAATTTTGTATTGACCCCAATAAAACCCATTTCTAAAACCCTCAAATATTTTCTTCACCTAAAATGATCGTATAATGTGCCAAAGACGTTGGCTCGAGAGTCATTGAAGATTACGATCGTATTCATTCACTACCATCGTGGGAAAGCGAACGTGTAGCCGTACACGACATGAGTGAAAGATCGTATGCATTTATGAGTGAGATGTTGTTAACACAAAGGCCCATTTCATATGACTTACAAATGATGAAGATAGAGTTAAAGACTCTAGGAACCCAAGTGAAGATAACGAATATACGAGTACGACTTTAATCGATAAAGTTAAAGCCGCTCAAGCTACACATCAGTAGCTGATAAATGTGAAGAAGAAGGTTCAAGAGGGCGTTATTCTAGAAGAAAGAATTGACGAAGAGAGAAAATCTCAACCCTCGATTTAATTGGCCCATTTAAAAGTCTCAATCGAGTAGGAACTATGGTTTATAGACTCGTTTTACCGCCAAGTATATCGCGTGTTCATAACGTTTTTAACGTATCGATGTTACGTAAATATGTGGATGACCCGAACCACATTATTAAATTAGAACTAAACGATATAGCAGAAGATTTAACGTTTGAGGAGATACGTGTTAAAATCTTGGATAAGAAGAATCGTATTCAACACTCAAAGGTTATACCTCAAGAGTTAAAATTTAAAATGAAGTCGAGGTATCCTCATTTCTTCGGCATACCAGGTACGTACGTAAATTTTGAGGGCGAAATTCCATAAGGAGGGGAGATTGTGAGACCCCAGATTTGATGAATAAATATTTAATTTTCTCGAAATAATTTTTTGAATATTATGGAATAAATTTGATATAATGTTATAGTTGTGGGTAATATTTATAAATTTTGCAAAGTACGCAAGTTGTTATATAATATTCGATTGGTCGGGAATATTCATTTTAACGAGAGAATATTCATACAATGGAACAATCATTGGTGGACCCCACAATGGAATTATTGTCGGATCGAGAAAATGACAAAAATATTTTATGGAAATAACTACGGAGTTTTACCGTTAACTGCTGAAACACCCGGTGTTAAAAGTATAATGTACTGGCGTGGTTGTATAGTAGCACCAGATTGATTATTATTGATGCTTACGTGATAAGTCACCAGCTTTTGTTTTATTGGTATTATTAATGTAATAAAATGTAAATACTTTTATAAAGTTATTCTATAAATAGAATATATTATATTCTATTATGCATAGTGTTGTATAATTAATCTCGTATAGTGTTTTTGCATAAAAAATCTTTTATATAAAATGTAAATACTTTTATAAAGTTATTCTATAAATAGAATATATTATATTTTATTATGCATAGTGTTGCATAGTGCTGCATAGTATTTTGTATAGTAAAATCTTTTTATATAAAATGTAATACTTTTATAAAGTTATCTGCTTTTATTAGACAATAATTAGAATATATTATATTTTATTATGCATAAGTTTGCATAGTAAAATCTTTTATAAAGTTATTCGTTTTATTAGATTATAAATAGAATATATTATACTTTATTTAAAAGATTTTGCTTTAAATATGGACCGTCAGATTAAAGTAAATCAATTTGGACCGCTCATGAGTTAGTTACTATCGCACCATTTTCTATAAATAAAGTTTCATTCATTCATTATTTCGCATTTAATTCAACGAAACTCTGAGAGAGAAACTATAGAGAGAAAGAAGAAAAGTGTTCTTCTACTTCACTACTTTTATATCCAAAGACTTTTCTTTCTAAGATAGGAATATTATTTGTTGTACTCATAAGGGGTATTCTTTCTTTTTATTCATGAAGAGAACTTCATTATTCCATTCTTTATTATTCTCATTGAATAACTCGTATACGGATACCCTATACTTGGTGAAATTCTTCATTATTTCATTCTTTGTTATTCTGTTAGAATATCACATGCATCGGTGCGTTTTTGGCGGGACGTGTTCTATCTTTATTATTATTCGTTGGAATATCACTGCATGCGTTTCTGTACGACCAAATCCGCTTTTTTATTACATTGGAATAACATGTCTATGTAAGTACCGCATGCATGGTGATTTCATTATTATTCCGCTCTTTATTATTCTGGCATTGGAACATCCCATCTGCGCTTTACGCATGACCTGAGTTCCGCTTAATTATTATTACACCAGGAATAACCGCTCTATGCAAAGTACCGCATGCATGGTGTTTTCTATTGTTATTCCATTCTTTATTATACTCTCTTTTGGTTAAAACTCGACTTCCATACTCCATGAAATTAGTGGAATATCCTTGATAATTACGCTTCATCCAAAGATTTTTTATGGAAATATTCTTCTGAGCATTCTTGAATTTTACTCTACAAAGCAGTATCATGTTGATAATTTGGACGTTATTGGTTCTTGGACAAATTAATTCTTGAACTTGTTTTATTGAATTCTTATATCATTGTCATCATTCTCATGCTTATATTTTGTTGAAAGTCATCTGTGGCCTGTAGTGTAAAAGTCCTCATTGGCCCGTAGTGCATTGATGAACAGTTGTTGGCATGATCATGACCATTAATGAATACACAATTATTCTTGGCCCGTAGTGCATGGATAATTGTGGTCGTTATACTAAAGAATATCCTTGGATGTAGTGCAGGGGTGATCCGATGATGTGGATTATTTATTGTCGAGTCCCAAATGATAAAATTGATGAAAACCTTTTAAATCATAAAAGATAGTAGATTTTATTCTCTACTTGACTCTTTTAATGGATTGCTTGTTCTCGCTTTTAGTTAAACTTGATGTTTGTTATATTGTATCGCTTTAACAACGCTTTAAGGCTAATGATAATTTATTATGCATTATCTTAGTCATAATATTTCTTCTTCGGGCTAGTTGAGCTCACCCTTTCTTTCACTGTTCTCTTCGTGAAATGAGAATATAGTGGGACGAGTCTCAGGGACCCAGAGTGATGGTCCTAGATAAGGCATTAGTAGTCCTCACTATTCGTGAAATAGTGTGATAATAATTATAATGAGGACTCCTTTTGAGTTTGTATACTCTCTAGTAGACAATATTTGTATTCAAACTCACAGTTTATGTTTTGTAATATTGTACGCGACAGTTGTATTATTAAGTTGTATTTGAATTCTATACCATGTATCTTGCGACTCAAGATGGGTTATGTATACCTAATTTTGGGGGCGTCACATCTGCTGCCTGTGCTCAACGTTTAAACTTGACTCCGGAGAAATTAGACTTTGATTTATCAGTGGAGACTCCGTTAAGAGAAACTTTCGTTACGTCCACTATTTATAAATCTTGCTTAACCAAAGTTGGCACTATCACATTACCTGTTGATCTTATCTCTTTAAAGATACTTGCTTTTGATGTGATTTTAGGAATTGATTGGTTAACCACTCATCATGCCAAAATTGATTGTTTTCGTGAAGGTCATTAGTTTTCATATTCCTAACCAACCATGTCATATGAATTCAACAACTAAACCACTAAAATCGATCCATCGTCATATCAAGCCATAAAGCTATTTGTTTATTAAAAAATGGATGTCAAGCTTTCTTAGCCCATGTTATGGATTTGAAAAAAGAGAAGTCATATTTGAATAATATTTCTATTGTTAGTGAATTTCTGATGTATTTCACGAAGAACTTCCTGATTACCCCCGTAACGTGATGTTGAATTCTTTATTGACCTTGAACCGGGTACAAAGCCCATTTCTAAAACCCCATATCGAATGGCTCCTATTAAACTTCGTGGAGTTAAAAGTCCGACTACGTAAGTTATTAGACATCGGTTTTATTCGTCCCAAGACATCTCCTTGGGGTGCTCTGCTTTATTCAGTAAAGATGAAAGACGGGAGTATGCGACTTTGTATTGACTATCGAGAATTGAACCATGTCACCATCAAGAATAGGTATCCGCTACCTCGCATTGATGACTTGTTCGACCAGTTGCAAGGAGCACAATTCTTTTCAAAGATCGACCTTTCATTCGGATATCATCACCAAGATTAAAACCGAGGATATTCCAAAGATCGCCTTAAAAAACTCGATGACGAGCATTATATTCTTAGTCATGTCTTTTGGATTGACTAATGCTCCTGCTGCTTTCTCATGGATATGATGAACCGTATTCAAGGAATATTTGGATCAGTTCGTTGTTGTCTTTATTGATGACATCCTCATATATTCCAAAAGCCGTGAAGATCATGAGCACCATTTGAAGCTGATACTTGAAAGGCTTCGTGAAAATAAGTTATATGCCAAGCTGAAGAAATGCTAGTTCTGGCTTGAGGAAGTAGCATTCCTTGGGCACGTGGTGTCAAAACATGGAGTATCTGTTGACCCGGAGAAGATTAAAGCAGTACAAAGTTGGGAGCAACCGAAGTCGGTGACCGAAGTACGTAGCTTTTTGGGCTTAGTTGGTTATTAACGGAGATTCGTGGAAGGATTTTCTTGAATTGCTACTCCGTTAACTCAGTTGACTCGGAAAGATACAAAATTTGTATGGAGCGAGGAATGCGAGAAGAGTTTCCAAGAGCTCAAGAGGAGACTCATTTTGGCACCAATTCTGGCAATACCATCTGGTTCGGATGGATTTGTTATATACAGCGATGCTTCAGGCAAAGGGTTAGGATGTGTTCTCATGCAACATGGGAAAGTCATAGCCTATGCATCACGACAACTCAAAGAATATGAGAGGAATTATCCTACTCGTGATCTAGAGTCAGCGTGATCAGCTGCTTTCACGTTGAAAATCTGGAGACACTACCTGTATGGGAGAAAGTGGAGATCTATACGGATCATAAAAGCCTCAAATATTTCTTCACCCAAAAGGAACTCAACATGCGGCAACGACGTTGGCTCGAGCTGTTGAAAGATTATGATCATACCATTCAATACCATCTTGGAAAAGCAAACGTAGTAGCTGACGCATTGAGTAAAAGATCGTATGCAGGTATGAGTGCGATGTTGTTAACATAAAGACCCATTTGTACGATTTACAAAGGATGGAGATTGAGTTAAAGACTCCAGGGACCCACGTTATGATGGCGAATATACGAGTAGAACTGACTTTAATCGATAAAGTTAAAGATCCTCAAGCTACGGACCTGGAGCTGATGCGTATGAAGAAGAAAGTGCAAGAAGTTGCTATTCCAGAAGCAAGAATCGATGAAGAAGGAATACTTCGATTCAACTCCAGACTTTGTGTTCTTAACAATTCTGACTTGAAGCATAGAATTATGATGGAGGCACACAACACACCATTTGCAATCCATCCTGGGAGTACCAAAATGTATCATGATATTCGACACACATTTTGGTGGAACAATATGAAGAGAGAGATCGCGGAGTTTACCTCGAGGTGTTTAACCTGTCAACGTGTAAAGGCGGAGCATCAAGTGCCAAAGGGTCCATTACAACCACTTGAGATTCCGACATTGAAGTGGGAACAAATTACTATGGATTTCGTTACGGGTCTTCCCAAGGTTTCTTAAGGCATAGATGCGATTTGGGTTATTGTTGATAGATTAACCAAATCGCCCATTTCTTGCCTATACGGAGACTTATTCCTCGAACGCGTCTTGCTAGTATGTACGTGAATGAGATTGTGAGATTGCATGGCATGCCAGTATCCATAGTTTCGGATCGTGACCCAAGATTCACTTCACGATTTTGGGTTAGCTTGCAGAAAGCTATGGGCACGGATTTACGATTCAGCTCGGCATACCATCCTCAAACGGACGGGCAATCAGAGAGGACTATTCAAACTCTTGAAGATCTATTAAGACTTTATGTCCTAGATTTCAAAGGGAGTTGGGATAAGTACTTGCCATTGGTAGAATTCTCCTACAACAACAGTTATCAAGCAAGTATAGGCATGGCTCCATTTGAAGCATTGTATGGACGAAAGTGTCACTCTCCGGTATGCTAGGACGAGGTGGGAGAAGCAACGTTGTTGGGACCAGAATTAGTACGCATGACTACAGAAAAGATCCAAATGATTCGACAACGTATTCAAACCTCACAAGATCGACAAAAGAGTTATGCTGATCTTCATAGAAAGGACGTGGATTTTAATATTGGAGATCTTGTACTGTTACGCGTTGCTCCATGGAAGGGAGTTACAAGATTTGGAATGAGAGGAAAGCTCAATCCAAGATTTGTTGGTCCATTTGAGATTCTTGACCGAATAGGAAATGTGGCCAATAGACTCGCATTACCCCCAAGTATGTCTCGTGTTCATAATGTTTTTCACATATCTATGCTTCGTAAATATTTGAAATACCCGAACCATATTATTACTTTAGAACCAGACGAGATAGCCGAAGATTTAAAGTACAAAGAAGTACCTGTTAAGATCTTGGATAGGAAAGAGCATGTCCTACGCACGAAGGTTATACCACAAGTTAAGGTTTTGTGGAGAAACCATGCTATTGAAGAAATGACCTGGGAGTTGGAATCAGAAATGAAAGCGAGGTATCCTCACCTTTTCGAAACACCAGGTACGTACGTCAATTTCGAGGACAAAATTTCATAAGGAGGGGAGGTTGTAAGACCCCAACTTAATATAAATAAAATCGAATTTCCTCTATTTATTATTATGAATAATAAGGTGTTAAATTGATATAACAGAATAACTGTCAGATGAAGAAAACGACAAGTTTGAGTTTTTATAAATAACGACTTAGTTGTTACCGTTAACACTGTTGGAATACCCAAAGTTTAAAATACGATGTACTGCGTGGATGCACAATATTTTTGAATTATTGATTCTTACGTAAAGAAGCACTACTCAATAATTATTACGAATTATCGCTCAATATTTTATTTTATTGATTCAATAATTACCGTTGATATTTTATATGATTGTTGTTTCAATAATTATCAACTGCACGGTATTTCCCATTATCGATCAATAATTCATAATATTTGAATAATATTATTAGATAGCATTATTGGCAATGTCTAGAAAGTTCATCAAGGAGAGGTTTGGTCACCTAATCATGCGGCCAAGAAGGAAAAACTTTTATTGAAAGCCCCTCTTTCCTGGAACGGCGAGGTTATCATAATTGTGATTCTGTAATATTATTTATGAATAATTAATTATTGATTTATATGATAAGGAAATATTTATTTTATGTGGATATAAATGATAAATATATTTATTTTTATGTGGATAAAAATGAAAGAATTAATGCTGAGGTGTTTTATCAGTATTTTGTCGGTATAGAGGTATTAGAAATCATCCATTTGTGGATTTCGGATATTTTATGTTTGGAATTTGGAAAAACTCAAAGCTACAAAGTTGTAAAAAATTCGATTTCAGGCAGAATGGACATAAAATTCGTATTTTTCTGATAATCGGGCTATTTTCTATGAATTGTTGAAGTTTCAAAAAATAAAATAATTTTTATTAAATTATGGGTGGGACCCACTTTTTGGTTGGTGTTGAATGCACATGGGCTGTAGAAAATTTTCAGAATTGGTGGATTCAAGGATGGCATGCGTAGGAATAATAAGAAAGAAATAATATATTGTATTATTTTAGTCTCCTATGGCGTTCTAGCATTTTCCTATAAATAGACGCTTAGGTTAGAATTGAAAATCACACCAGAAACATGTTTTCTTTCTCTCTAGATTATTGAGCATATTTTTGTGAGTATTTTGATACTTTGAGAGTTCCTATTCAATCTGCAAGTTTCACAAGACTATATCCAAAATTCAAATGAAGTACTATTATTTTGAGGTAAGAGATGTTATTTTCTTCATAAATGATATTATTTCTTTCGATATCATTATGCCAAAATATTGGTTTGAACTTTTATCAAATTTGAAACTTTTTTATGTCTGGGGTTACTATTCATGTATACGGCACTATTCACGATATCTACGACACTTATTCACGAATCGACCTTATTCAATTGAAAAATGAAAATTTTTCTTTTTGTCCAAGATGTCTATTATGGTTACTATCTATGATTGTATCCATGTTTTGATCTTTATTTTTGAATTCTGCTTCACAATTGGTTATTATGAAGTATTATTGATCTTGGATAAACTGTTATACGAATCCCTACTATTTGTCCTTCTGTGTCACTAGATTCATTTTCTTTAAAATATTTTCATCATCCTCACCCCTAAATGATGATATTATCAATATCTTTGGCACATGGAGTGCAAAGATGAATGATTAATCGATGAATATCTTTGGCCCGTAGTCAAAAGATGAACAGTGTTGAGATGAACATGACCAACTGGTGATACAAATGAATATCTTTGGCCTGATCGCAAAGATGAATATTTGATTAAAGATGTATATTGATTGTTGTTACAGGAAAAAATATTGATGATGGACTTTTAAATCTTAGATGATAGTAGAACTCATTCTCATTGACTCTTCTAATGGATTGTTGTTTCCACTGCGGTTGTTGATCTAAAACTTGTTATACATTATATTTTATCGATTTTTCCTCGTTAAAAACTAATGATAATTTGTTGTATATTATCTTAGTCATAATATTATTTCTTCGGCTAGTTAAGCTCACCCTTTCCTTTTTGTTCTATTTTCTTCTTAGGAGGTGAGAACATAGCGAGATCTAGTCGGGGTATGGAGTGATGGTTCTAGAAAATGTTTTAGCAGATCCTCACTATTTACGTAAAATAGTGTTTGAATAATTATAATGAGGACTTATTTGAGTGTGGATATTGTCTAGAAGACAATATTTGAATTTAAACTCACGGTATGTGTTGTCGATTTTGCACGACAATTGTATTATTGAAGTTGTAGTTTGCTTTATGTACCATGTATTTGGCAACTCAGAATGGGTGTTGTATACCTATTTTGGGGGCGTCACATATACATCACCCATCTTGGGTCGCCAGATATGTGGTACATAAATCAAATACAACTGTCGTGTAAAATACGACAAAAGCATAACTTAGAGTTTTTACACGAATATTGTCTTCTAGACAGTATTCAAACTCAAATGGAGACCTCATTACAATTATTATCACACTATTTCACTGAATAATGAGGACTACTAATGCAAACATCTGAGGCGAATCACTCCGCTCCTAACTAGTCCCAAATTATATTCTCATTTAATGAAGAGAACAATGAAAACAAAGGGTGAGCTCAACTAGCCCAGTTAGAAATATTATGACTAAGATAATGCAGAATAAATTATCCTTAGCCTTCAACAGTATAACTAATATAATATAATGGACAACAAGTTTTAGATCAAAAAATGCAGTGGAATAAGCAATCCATTAGAATAGTCAAGTAGAACATAATGTCTACTATCTCCTCTAGATTAAAAGTCCATCGTTAATATTTCATTCATGTAATACTCATCAACAGTTCTTTGTTATACCCAAGACAAAAAGAACTCTCATCACCTGTCTTCACCTGAACCACCAAAGATTATAGTTAAATCCACAATTGGCAACACTATGTTTTTAACCACTATACTTGGCAAGTTTTACTTATTACACCACTGAACTTTTAATTTTTTGTATTACCCCATTAAACTAATTAAAATATTAAAATAGGGTCATTCCGTCCAAAAAAGTTGATAGACGTTAAAGTAGTGCTGACGTGGCGCTGATGTGGCAAAAAAAAAATATTTCTTATGTGGCAAAAAAAATCAAAATCAAATTTAAAAAAAAATAATTTACATTTTAAAGTTTTAAAAATAACAAAAATATAATAAAATAAAACAAAAATAAAAAAAGATTTTTTAAAAAAAATAGATTTTTTAAAAATATATATTTTTTTAAAATAGATTTTTAAAAAAATAGAATTCTATAAAAATATTTTAAAAAAAATAGATTTTAAAAAATTCATTTCCTCAAGATTTGGTGTTCACTTAATCAAAACATTCATTACTAACTACCCAATCATAATAAAATTGAATAATAAGAACCCGCCCATACAGATTACATTTAATAAAAATCTCCTAGGTTATCTAACCTTTAATTACAATCATTCAAATGCGAATTTAAAATTTATTACATCACGTCATATTTAAAAGTCTATTATCATAACGATAAAAATAAAATTACAAGTCTTCATCACTTGTACATTTTTTTCCTTTCCTTTAATAGTGGTAGGTTCATTGACCTTCTCAACCTTAGCTGCAATAAGTGTATAGATATGCAAGAGTGAGCAAACAAAGCTCACTTGAAGAAGAATGAATAACTTTACAACATTACAACAATTGCCAGAAATAGGCTCAATAGAACTGAATGATATGTCCTATTAATATTCTGAAACATACTACTGAGGGTCTAATGACCATGAATCATGTCCACGGTTATAAGTAATCTTTCAACTTTAACTTTAACAGTCATAAAACTATAAGGACTCCACGTACTTAGGGGGATCAACCTTTCGTACAATGTATTGTGCACAACCATTTCAACGCTAAGCGTAAACCTCTAATAAAAGAGTTGTTCATCTCAGTATTTAAAATACAAGTCCGCACCAAAGTAGGTTTGGTTTGGATACATTACAAGGTAATTTAGAATTGAACGGTTATCAACTAAGGATTTGTTGAATACAAAAGAACTAACTGCATGCTATGGAATAATCATAACTGAATCACTGTTTGTAAATTAAGATCATGCTTTATGAATAATCTAATAGCATAAACATTGAATAATCATAACATAATTTGTTTGAAAAATATTAAGTCATGGTTATTAAGAATTAGATACTAAGCATGCATAGTGAATAGTAATTTGAACTATAAAGTTGTTCAATACTAGAATATTAAAATATAGCGACTCGCATGCTAAATAACAAGTTACATATTAAAGAAACTTGCTCAATATTAAAATATAAGATTTGGGATACTCACATCATTATGAGCAACTAGATACAAGAACTTACTCAATAATAGACAATCTAGCTCTACGAAAGTGTAGAGGTAGCAACTTGCAAAATTGTAATTGAATTTGAAAACAATAACGTACTCAATGAAATTAAACTTGCACAACGAAGTTTTAGGGTTAGAGAACTTGCCTTGAGCACAAGCTAAAACTTACAACTTGAATCTCAATACCCTATATATATGTCATCATGACATAATTAGTCACTACCAACATTTTATATATATAAACAAGTATATACATCATGTAGGTTTAATTATCAATTCACATAATCGAATTATATTAATACTAATACTAGTTAACCCTTGATAACATGTTCATTCTTAGTTTAGTACTACTGAAATCATAATTTAACAGTCCACATAACATTTATTTTCAAACTTTGTATAATTAAATAAAAGCTATGGAACCATTCTTTAACTTCATTTCTATGGCATACAGCTTTACATTGTAGGCTTACTACTTGGTGGCTGGCCATTACGACGAGACTCAGCTAGCATTGGTCTTTGCAGATGTGATCTACAGGCCTACTGATGCGAGATTAATAATAATGTTGGATTCGTACAAGCGCCTAAACTCCGACTTTCTTGCCCACCTCAAAGAATAAAGATGAACAAAAGTCAAATTGGCCTACAAGCTCCAATCTAACAAACTAATTAACATGTAATACACATATAGACTTCATATAAACATAATTGCAATACTCTTAACATGTTTTTACACATATAATAACATAAACATCAACTTTATAACACCCAATTTTAATGTTTTTTGTCAAAAACTCTATTGTTGACATTTTAATGAAACTTATCACTATAACTTTGTTTTTCAACCAAAACCATTAATTCAAACTATCACGCTTATGTTTATTCATCTACTTTCAAAATCAATAGTCAATATATATATATATATATATATATATATATATATAACAATTAATCCAACCTTAATTTTATTTTAAACTAAGCCATATTCATATATTTTCGTATAAACACTCAGTAATATAGTTTCTTCATAAAACATATATACATGAACTAGTTTCTCTATAATCATATATAAACTCATGAAACCATCTTATAACCAATAATTTATCATATAAAACTATATACCACATACAATTTATCCTTTATGAAGATTTTTTCAAAGAATTTTAGAAGAGGAAAAACTAAACTTTAAAAATAAAAAGATTAAGATCCTACCTTTGTTTAAGAAGATGATACCCTTCCCTTTTTTATCAAGAACCTTCTTTTCCCCAATCTTCTCTCAAACCCTCTTAAGAATTCTCTCTAATTCTCTCTTAGTTTCTTCTTTTCATCTTTTTCTTTCTTCTGAGTCTTTCTTCTCCTACTTCTATCTTACGTACTAACATATAACGTATAGTAGTAATAATATATATTAGTTATATAATATAAATATAGATATAACTGATATCAGTTATGTAAGTTTTGAAAATCAAAAGCCATAAGGCTTGTTTGGCTAACATAATAAAATAACTCATTAACTCATATACCTTGCTTGGTAAACTTAATTAAAATAAATCAATTAATCCCTATACCTTGATTGAAAAACATTATTAGATTCAAGACTTAATATGCATTAAGGCTTGTTTGGCCAAAACTAAATTAAACTCCTTTTATTTATTTTAATAACTCCTTTATAGCAAGGTTCTTTGTCACACTTCTATTTAATTAAATAATCAATTTAATCAATTAAAATACTAATCTATTAAATTACTTTAACACATAAATCGTTACCACATAATTATAATTTCCTTTATAATTATAATTTTATTTAACCAACTAACACCTTATTTTAATTACAAATTCTAATTAAAATATTATAATTCATTTAATCATTATAAGCTCGTAGCTTAACTATTCAATTAAATTGGTATATAATCTCATAACAATTAATTTTCTTAACTCCTTAATTATTTACTTAACAAATAATTAACTAGATCAAATCAAATCAAATCGAACAATTATTTATTCAACAATAAACATATCCATTAAATACTTATATAATTCAATAAATATTTAATATTACAATTTAAAATTCTGGAATGTTTCAAAGGGCCTGGAAGTTGACATGCTCAACTTCAGCATTATAACTAATGAGTGGTATGTCACCTTGTACAGGACATTCTGGCTCAGCATTAACAGTGGCCAGGCTGCTATTAATGATGTATTTGAGCTGCCGATGAAGGGTGGAAGGGACGGCTCTAGCCATATGAATCCACGGTCTTCCCAAAAATAGATTGTATCATGTAGCTATCTTGAGCACATGAAAGGATATGCAGAATGTATGTGGACCAATCTCCACAGGTAGTTCAATGTCTCTGACAACATTTCATCGGGATCCATCAAAAGCTTTGATAATTGTATGGCTGCTTCGAATCCTGTTGAGATTGATATTCATTTTCTCCAAGGTGGCGTAGGGATAGATGTTTAAGGACGATCCCCCATCTATCAGAACTCCTCCCACCATATATCTAGAGGACATAACCGCTATGTGCAACGGTTTGCAATGACCCATCTTTTCGGGAGTTATGTCATCATCGTTGAAGGATATCACATTACTGTTAAAGATGTGATCAACCAGATGATGGATGTGAGAGCCCCAAATCTGGGTCCCAAATCATCGCGGATCCGATATAATCATTCTATCACTATTGCGGAAGATATAAACATAAATTGTTTATACAATAAACTTTACACACTATTCCCCAAGGTCGAGTAACCTTAACTTATACATAATTCATAATCTGTCTAACATATAACATTATTATCATAATATACTATTACAATTTAGCTGCACATATTATCCCAAGCTGAACTTGGCTTTATCCTTTCCTGTATCCGAACGTATTCGCCTTATCTACAATGTTTATCATGATATAGCAATGGTGAGCAATAAGTTTGCCCAACAAGTTTAAGTTCAATAAATTAAGGATATATCATGATTGAAAGAATTGAACAAAAGCTCGCTACAATTCTACAATATAATTGCGAACTAGCATGAACAAATTTTACATAGCTGAACAAACATGGAACATGAACATATATATATGTAAGACCCCAACTTTTATGAATAAAGATTAATGTTTCTCGAAATATATTTTTGAATATTATGGTGTGGATTTGATATAATGTTATAGTTGTGGGTATTATTTACAAATTTTACAAAGTAAGAAAGTGGTTATATAATATTCGATTTGTCGGGGAATATTTGTTTTAACATGGAATATTCGTACGACGTCACAATCATTGGTGGACCCCACAACGAAAGTATTGTCGTAGTTAGAAAACGACAAAATTATCTTTTATAAAAATAATGGCGAAAGTTTTACCGTTAAACTGTTGAACTACCCGGTGGTAAAAGTACAGTAATACACGTGGTTGCATAGTAGCACACGGTATTGATTATTGATGCTTACGTGAGAAGTCACTCAGTTATACTCAATTATTGCTACAGTATTTGCTGCATAATATCTTTCATATTATTGATTCAATTATTGTCACAGTATCATCTGTATAATATTTTATATTATTAAATCAAAAATTGAGATGACAAAGTTATTCATATTATTATTTGCAATATTGATAATGTCTAAAAGTTCTGTCAAGGAGAGGTGTGGTCACCTAATTGCGCGCCAATAAGGAGAAATCCTTATTGGAAAGCACCCCCTTTCCTGGGAACGACCTGGTTGTTAAATATTGTGAGTTATAATATTAATAATGAATAAGTTTGTGTTAATTAAAGATGAAATTGATAGCTCCATTGTGTTGGAATTATTAGTGTTAGTAGAAATCGACATCTATTTCGATAATAATGGATGTCTGGAGGTTATATTGATTAATCGGGTAATTAATCGGATAAATGAGCAATTAATTGTTATTTATTCATATGCTTATAACTATTGATTCACATGCATGTACTATTAGGGGAGATGGTGCAAGATTGATAATACTTTCATGACTAAATTAAAAATGGAGGTATAGATGAATGTACTATACTGTAATTAATTTTTTCACATGATTGTACTATTGATTCACATGATTGTACTATTGATTCACAAGATGTACTATTAGGGGAGGTGGTGCAAGTTTGATAATACTTGCAGACTAAATTAAAAATGAAGAAACGGATAAAGGTATTATAATTGTAATATTTTGAGCCCCAAAACGTGTAATTATCGAAACTATATTTTCTTATAAATAGAAGCTCATTATTCTGTCATTCTCGCCAATTCACTAAGACTCTTAAGAGCATTTATAGAGATAGAAGCTTTAGAGAGAAAGTAGAAGAGAAGTCTGCTACCACACTACTCTAGTATCCAGTCTTCTTCTGAGGTAAGGGATATTATTTTGTTCAGTATTCATAGGAATAATATTTTCTTTCATACTCTTTAGTATGTGAGTAATATTATTTCGTCTCGTATTCCTGATTATACCATCATTCGGTTAAAGTATTGCTTCTATATTATATGAAATTAGTAGAATATCCTTGAAATTTGCGCTTCATCTAGTACCGCTTCACAAGGATATTTTCTGCACATTCTTGTTAAATTTTAAGTTTTTCATGCAGGAGTACTGTCCATGAGTACTATCCATTTATACGGTACTATTCACAAAAGTACTATTCACGGAGTACTATTCCTGAAGTACTATTCATGGGGTACTATTCACTCGGGTACTATTCACCCAGAGTACTATTCACAACAAAAAATGATTTTTTTCGGTCCAAATCATTTTTGATACATTATCATTCTTGAATTTTACTTCACAAAGCAGTACCATGTTGACAATTTGGACAATATTGAATTCTGGATAAATTAAATTATAAATCTTTAAAAATTTATCCTTGAACATGTTTTATTGAATTCTTATACAATTGTCATCATCCTCATGTTTATATTCTGTTGAAAGTCATCTGTGGCCTGTAGTGCATAGATGGACTTGGTATGATTATGACCACGGATTATTCGGTATAATCATGACCGTAATGTTACAAATGATGTGGTAAAGTCCTCGTTGGCACAGTGTAGTACATCGATGGATGGATGTTGTTGGCATGATCATGACCATTGATGAATACACGAATATCTTTGGCCCGTAGTGCATGGATAATTTGTGGTCGTGATACTAAAGAATATCCTTGGCCGTAGTACAGGGGTTATTCGATAATGTGGATTATTTATTAAGCCGAGTCTCAGTGATAAAAGTGATGAAAAATCTTTTAAATCATAGAAGATAGTAGATTTTATGCTCTACTTGACTCTTCTAATGGATTGCTTGTTCCGCTGCAGTTAAACTTGATGTTTGTTATATTTTATCAGTTTAACACTATTGAAGGCTAACGATAAATTATTCTGCATTATCTTAGTCATAATATTTCTTACTGGGCTAGTTGAGCTCTCCCTTTTGCTTTCATTGTTCTCTTCAGGAAAGGAGAACGTAGTTGGGACTAGTCAGGGAACAGAGTGACGGTCCAGATGATAGCATTAGTAGTCCTCACTATTTTATGAAATAGTATAATAATAAATATATTGAAGATTCCATATGAGTTTGTATACTATCTAGAAGACAATATTCATATTAAAACTCTCAGCTTATGTTTTGTCGTATTTGACACGACAGTTGTATAATTAAGTTGTATTTGAATTTTGTACCATGTATTTGGCGACTCAAGATGGGTGATGTATACCTATTTTGGGGGCGTCACAGTTGGTATCAAAGTCCTGGCTTATTGTAGTGGAAGCAAACTCATTTGCTATTCATATCAGTTTTGTTCTTATTATCCTTTGTTTTTGCATTTCTATTTACCTTCTTTGAATCGTTCTTCTTTTCAGAAGATCATTTGGCCCCTACCAGTAAGTCTTGGTCTTTCTTGGTTGGAAAGTGACTCTCAATATTTTTCAACATGTTAAGCAAATCAGCGAGACTAATATCTGGCTTGTTCATATGAAAAATTCACAACTATTGTGAAAGGAGTCCGGAGTGACTGCAAGATCAAATCTTGGCTCAACTCTCCATCCATGAAAAAACCCGTTGTCCTAATTGTTCAATCAAATGGATAATGTTAGGGACTTTTCTATGTACTATAGTGTCATCGGTTATTCTAGATCGGAAGAGCTCCTTAGATATCTAATATCTATCAGTCCTACTTTTCTCACCATTAACTACTTGACATGTAGGAGTATAGTAGGAGCATCCATAGTTTCATGCCGACGCTGAAGCTCGTTACTCATGGATGCGAGCATGATGTATTGAGCTAACCTTGCATCATCTTGCCACTTTCTAAAAGCAGCAATGTCTTCCTTAGAGGCATTGTCTACAACCATTGCAGGGATAGGCGTATTAAGGATATAAGATAGCTTTTCAGCCGTGAGAACTATTCTCAATTTCTTTAACCAATCCGTTTAATTTGGTCCGGTTAATTTAGCATCTAATATGCTACGCAGTGATAGTAAGTTAGACAATGTAAAATTCTTTAAATGAATTTGTAATTAACAATATTTTAGCATACACCCTTTTATTAATTACCAAAATAAATTAGGTCTTGTTTTAAGTTGGTCTCTCCCACTATTTTCTTCATACTATATTACCCTCAATCTATATAGTTCGGCGATATCTAATTAAAGATATGTTAGTGAGAATAAGGATCCCATTTTAAATGTATATAGCCTTGTGTGTGCACAACAAACTATATATAAATAAATAGTAGACAACTCTTGTCAATTACATCAACTATGCAACTCTTTGTATTTTGCCTCTTAGATCATAATGGTCAAGTGTGTGCACATCCGAACTAAAATGATCTAAGTTAAGTCATACCTAGCACTCCATATATTCAAAAGAAAAATATTGTCCTTATGTGTGCACAACAAAACAACATTGTTTAGTCAATTTATAAACATTAAATGTGATAAAACAACATCTTAAATATTTAATACTTGCCTTGTGTGTGCACAACAAACTCATATTATATATTTAATACTCTATTGTTTTACCATGCTAGAAGGCGACGTTCGATATTCCAAATATTTTTGAACGTTACAACTTAATATAATTTATTTGAGGGTTATGTTATTAATTTGTCTCATCTTGTTTAGCGTGCATGCACATATATATATAAAATACGCGTCATATTAATGAATATACGAAACATGTTTGCAAAAAATAATATATATAGTATAAGCATGCACATATAGAATACTATATTCTACCCGAATTGATTACGGACTTTATTCTAGTTTGATTCACTAGAGCCGCCAAGTGAATCAAAAAGTCAAACCCTAGGGGTGCAAGAATTAATATTTAAATATAACTATTACATTTAAACTTAGGCTCCATTACAAACGTGTCTTCAAGAGCTCCTTGTTCCTTGATCTCCAATTCTTCAAAATTTAATCCTAACTATTTCTATTACAAAACTATTTAAAATAAATAGAAACATTGATCAGCAGTCAAGGGGAAGTACATAGGAGGGAGTTATAATTTACATTAAGAAAAAAATTATAGAAGACGAGGTACGCATACCCCATTTAATAAAACCCATACATTCATTCATGTAACTAAAATAAAATTCAATCACATTGATCAATAGTCCATAATCAATCCCATTTATTATCATACACATCACCACATGCATCAATAAATAACATTTATCTCATGAATAATAAACATTCAATATTAGATATTGATATCATTTAATGAGCAAATTTAGTTAGCATAAAATCTAATATTGAATTAAAATAAACTCCTTTATTTTAATCCAAATTTAAATCAAAATAAACCTCTATTATTTTAATTTAACCAATTTTAAATAAAATAAACTATTTTATTTTAATCAAAATCTTTAATCAAAATAAACTCATTTATTTTAATTAATTATGGAATCCAATTCCAAGTAAAAAAACTCATTCATTAAAGGAAACACATATTCTCTTCCTATTCACAAATAAATCGCTTTATTTTGAATAATATGAAATCTTATTCCATATCTAAATAAACTCATTTATTTAAGAAAATACGAAATTGTAAGACCCCAACTTTTTAATGAATAAAATCGAATTTCCTCTATTTATTATTGTGAATAATAAGGTGTTAATTTGATATAATGCTTTGGTTATGGGTGAAATGTGCAAATTTTTCAAAATGCGCAAGTTGTTTTAAAATATTCATTTTTGTCGGAGAATATTCGTTTGGTCGTGGAATATTCTTTCTATCGGGGAATATTCGTACGACAACGTAGCCATTTGTGGGCCCCATAACGGATAATTGTCGGATGAAGAAAACGACAAATTTGAGTTTTTACAAATAACGACGTAGTTGTTACCATTAACACCGTTGGAATACCTATGGTTAAAAATACGATGTCTGGCGTTATTGCAATGGCATGCGGTATTGCACGATATTTTTTGAATTATAGATTCTTACGTAAGAAGGTACTACTCAATAATTGTTACAAGAATTACTATTCAATATTTTATTGATTCAATAATTGTCATGATATTTTATATTATTGTTGTTTCAATAATTGTCACTACGATAGATCTCCATTATCGCATCAATAATTCATATTATTTGAATAATATTATTAGATAGCATTATTGGAAATGTCTAGAAAGTTCTCATCAAGGAGAGGTTTGGTCACCTAATTGCATGCCCCAAAGAAGGAGAAATCCTTATCTGAAAGCCCCTCTTTCCTCGAACCTACTGGTTGTCATTATTGTGATTCTCAGATTATTATTTGTGAATAATTAATTATTGATTTATATGATAAGGAAATATTTATTTGATACGGATATAATGATGGATTTATTTATGTGGTTATAAATGAAAGAGTTAATGTTGAGGTGTTTTATCGATTTTTTGTTGGATTTGAGGTATTAAAAGATCAAATCCCGTTCTTATAGCTTTATTGTGTGAGTTATAATATTTAATCCGTCCGTTGGATCGTTGTGATTTTTGGATATGTTATACATATATAAGTTGAGTATATGTCCACAAATTTTGAACCGTTAAAAATGATTGTATAATTTGTTATGAATTTTAAGAGGTGACTGATTCGGAAATTAGGTTTATAAATGATTTTGGTGGAAAATTCTAGAAATGGGTGGGCTCCACTTTTGGTGTTTGGGGAAGATGGCTGATTTTTGGTGGGTAGAATAGTAGCAGGTAAAGCCATCAGGTTACAGGTCAAGTCTACTTCGACGTGCTAACATTATCCTATAAATAGAGGGCTAAGTTAGAATTGAAAATCACTCCAGAATTCATAAGTTTTCTCTCTTTTTCTCTCTAGATTATCGAGTGTATTTTGTGAGTATTTAGATACTTGGTGAGTTGCTATTCATCAAGACAAGTTTCCTTCAACAATCATATCGATATCCGCTAAATAAGTACTCTTTTTTGGTAAGGGATAGTAAGGATTTTAAGTTGTTATTATGTTTTCGGTTTCAGTAATTTTTCTGACCTTCAAAAATTCTGGAATATTTTGAAATGATAATTTGATGAGTTTTCTAGATTGTGTCCAAAATGGCGATTTTTGGATGTATAGATTATGAGTTATGAATTTTATGAGAAAAGACTATTTTAAAAGTAAATCCTTATAACTCCTTGTGGTTAACTCCAAAATTGATGAAATTTTTATTGGGAGTACATGTATATGATAGAATATACTTGTAAATTTTGGAATTTTTGGATAAAAGTACAATTTTTATAAATATCTAAATATTCGACTGTTTTGACCATATGAAAAATAGTAAATGATTTTTAAAAATTCTCGAAAAATATATATTCAATATGGGACTATATTCTACTAAATCTCGTAAAAGAAAATTTGTTTGTACTGATTTGGTATTTTTCATGAAAATGGACTAGTTATGAGTAAATGAATTAAATATGTTATGTGAAGTAAGAAAATTGGAAAATAGGATTTTATGGCTTGAGAATCCTATATGAGGTATATGCAGATTTTTGATGAGGGTTTTGGTTATTGGTGATGAAATCTTATGAGTTTGGAATTTTAGGATGATTAAATGCATTATGTAGTAAAGTGTAAACAATTTATTTTAATTGTTTATAAGTTTAAGAAATGTTATTTCAATATCATTATACCGAAATATTGGTATGGATTTTATTGTGGAATTTCTACCTTTTTGTGTCGGGTTTTCTATTCATGAGTTACTATTCACGAAGTTACTATTCATGAGTTACTATTCACGGTTACTATTCATGGGTTACTATTCACGAAGTTACTTACTATTCATGACAAAATTGGTTTCTTTTTCTAACCAAATTATAGTTGAGTTATAAATATTACTCTTGAGATTAAATCTATATGTTGATTATATTATTTTTATTATCATATATAATATTTTTATAACCCTAATGATGATATTAATTTCTCTTTGACTTGAGTGTAAAGATGGGTAGATTATTGGTATGATCACGACTATGGGTTCTCTTTGCCAAGAAAGTGCAAAAGTTGAATTGTTGATCGGTATGATCATGACCATTGAATTTATAATTAAATATCTTTAGCTTAAGTGCAAAGGTGAAATGATCAACATGGTTATAATTATTGTTTATATAAATTTTGAAATGATTATATATTTCTTTGAGATATTAATATATTTGGCCTGTAGTGCAAATATGAATCATTGATGAATATATTTGGCTCAGAGTGCAAATATGAACTGTTGAGGAATATCTTTGGCCTGTAGTGCAAAGATGAATTGTTGATGAATATCTTTGGCCCATAGTGCAAAGATGACCTATTGTTGAATATCTTTCGCCTATAGTGCAAAGATGGTCTATTGATGAATATCTTTGGCCCGTAGTACAAAGATGAAATTGTTAGTATGATTATAAACAGGAACTGTGATTTAGTATAACCGTGATCTTTGATGTTTCAGGTAAAGACATATGATGAAAATTATCTTCGTCCTTAGTGCGAAGAGGAATTTAGAATCACAATTATGATTATGAGTTATTCATATAATTGTGGAAAGGAACTGTTGAGTGATGTTACAGGGATAAAACACTGTTGGTGGACTTTTAATATGGAGAAGATAGTAGAATTTATGGTCTATTTGACTCTTCTAATGGATTGCTCGTTCCGCTGCAACTATGGTTGAAAAGTTTTATCATCTAACATATGTTCTAAATCTCTGATTTATTACTGATGAAGGCTATTGATAATTTAATTACCTTTAGTCATGATATTATTTATTACGAGGGGTTAGTTATCATCCTTTTCTTCACAATTCTTTTTCGTGTAATAAGAGTGCAAAATTGGGTCGAGCGAGGGTATTAGGGAAATAGAATCTAAGGTCTCTAGTCGTGGAGGTTCTCCTAAGCAAGATAGAAAGGTGTCAGTATACATCATTTAGTAGTTATATTTAGTGAATCAAATAGGGTGAGGCTAACCCAACGTTGGAAGGGTGTTTTGCCACTATCATACAAGATGTCTAATGACATACAACCTCGTGTCATCATAAGACAGGGTTGTGCTCATCCACTTACTGAGCACTACCTACCTATATAATCTTGGTGTTTGGTTGAAGTATAACTCTCAATTAGAGACAGTGGAGATAATGATATGTCAAGAGAAGAGTCACCATTGGAAAGAATATGATAGTAATCTTCTTGTTTTTCTTTCAGGGTCTATTGGGTAAACCAAGGATAATTCGTGGCCATATGATATCTATCATAACCCTGACGCACGGCCTCCCATGTACGAAAGGTTTCCTCAGCACTTCCCAAAGGTTTTAATTTCTAAAACAGCTTTTTAACTATACCTTTATGTAAGATGTCATGGTGACGTATACCCAAGTTGGTGTCAAGAGTCACATGAGATATATATATTTTGTATCAAAACTCACAACATATGAGTTGTTGTATTTTGCACGAAAATTGTTGTAATAAAGTTGTAGTTGTTTTCAGACTACCATGTATTTGACGACTCGTAATAGGTTGGATGGAATGGACCTATTTTGGGGTTGTCACAATTGGTATCGTAGCTTAGGGATATGGTCTCCGTGGAGATCGGAATATAACTAGGGGGAGAGATGAGTAAATCCTTCTTTTAGTGTGTCCTACCTAAGCTTAATTATTGGTTGGTCATAATATATAGATATTATGTGATACGTTAATTTGCTTAATTAACCCTTGTTTTATGGCAGTATTAGAGAATGGCAACTGAGAATGCTAACAATGGAGTGAATGAGACTGTGGGGATACCTCTAATCACTAACCATGATAATGTGATGTCAGACGAAGAAGGAATTAGAGATATTCTTGTGGTGAGTGAAGAATTGATAGTTGCACCCGAGATAGTCGCAGAGGTAATAGCTGAGAGTGAGGAAGAAGAGGAAGAAGAGGTACCTGAGGAGAATTTATTAGAGGTATTTTATGATTAAAATATAGAATTGCAAAATTGTATTCATGAGTTAGAAGAGCAGACTGAAGAACGACAGGTGGTCGTGGAGCAAAAGGATGCAACAATTCAAGCGTATGTTACCCGATATGTGATGCTTGAATAGAAGCATTCTTTGGTAGAGTATAAGATGATAAAGATGGAATCTGAGCTGAAAGAAGAAAAAACTAAACGAGTAAGAAAGAGTGATGCATGGGTAAAAGCCACACGACGCGTTGATATTGTGGAAAGAGATGTCCGATCTAAGAAGGCTAAAATAGATTATATGTATTTCTCTTTTTGGACAGCAATTGGGAGAACCGAACATTGAGTTTTGAATTACCCTGTACATAGCGGTCAACTTGAATTCGATATGGATCGAAGATTGATGATTTAGATCATGAATCAGGAGTACGACGAGGCAGTTGAGGGAGGAATAAGCCCTATAAAAAAGTATATTCCAATGGTAGTGATGACGCCAAATGTTGCCCCAGATAAGTCAAAGCCGAGTAGTTCAAGGGATAGCGGTTGTTATGACTTCCCAACAAGTGAGGAACCCAAATGAAGTTATCACGGGAGATGAGCAATGGAGAAATCATGATGACTGAGGAGATAGAATCTGAAATGGAAGCAAGGTATTCTCAACTTTTTGAAATACCAGGTACGTAAATTTCGGGGACGAAATTTCATAAGAAGGGAAGGTTGTAAGACCCTAACTTTTTAATGAATAAAATCGAATTTCCTCTATTTATTATTGTGAATAATAAAGTGTTGATTTGATATAATGCTTTGGTTATGGGTGAAATGTGCAAATTTATCAAAATACGCAAGTGGTTATAAAATATTCAATTTTGTTAGGGAATATTCGTTTGGTCTTGGAATATTCTTTCTATCTGGGAATATTCGTATTTACGGCATGTTAACCATTTTTGGGCCCCATAACGGATAACCGCATTGATGAAGAAAACGACAAATTTGAGTTTTTACAAATAACTATGAAGTTGTTATCAAGTAACACCGCTGGAATACCCGGTGGTTAAAATATAGTAATACGCTGTTATTGCACAAAGAAGCACACACCAGTATTTACGTGATTTTTGAATTATTGATTATTACGTAAGAAGGCACTACTCAATAATTGTTACAAGAATTACTATTCAATATTTTATTTTATCGATTCAATAATTATCATTGATATTTTATATTATTGTTGTTTCAATAATTGTCACTACACAAGATTCTCATTATCGATCAATAATTCATATTATTTGAATAATATTATTAGATAGCATTATTGGAAATGTCTAGAAAGTTCATCAGGAGAGGTTTGGTCACCTAATTGCGCCGCCAAGAAGAGAGAAATCCATACCGGAAAGCCCCTCTTTCCCGGAACCGTCTGGTTGTCATTATTGTGATTCTGTATTATTATTTGTGAATAATTAATTATTGATTTATATGATAAGGAAATATTTATTTGATATGGATATAATGATGGATTTATATATGTGGTTATAAATGAAAGAGTTAATGTTGAGGTGTTTTATCAGTATTTTATCGGATTGGAGGTATTAAAAGATCAAATCGGCGTTCTTACAGCTTTATTGTGTGAGTTATAATATTTAATCCGACCGTTGGATCGTTATGATTTTTGGATATGTTATACATATATAAGTTGAGTATATGTCCACAAATTTTGAACCATTAAAAATGATTGTATAATTTTTTATGAATTTTAAGAGGTGACTGATTCGAAAATTAGGTTTATAAATGATTTTGGTGGAAAATTCTAGAAATGGGTGGGCCCCACTTTTGGTGTTTGGGGAAGATGGCTGATTTTTGGTGGATAGAATAGTAGCAGGTAAAGCCATCAGGTTACAGGTCAAGTCTGCTTTGGCGTGCTAACATTTTCCTATAAATAGAGGGCTAAGTTAGAATTAAAAATCACTCCAAAATTCATAAGTTTTCTCTCTTTTTCTCTCTAGCTTATCGAGTGTATTTTGTGAGTATTTAGATACTTGGTGAGTTGATATTCATCAGTGCAAGTTTCCTTCAAATATATCCGATATCCAGCTAAGTACCGCTTTTTGTGGTAAGGGATAGTAAGGGATTTTAAGTGTTGTTATGTTTTTCAGTTTCGTAATTTTTCTAACCTTCAAAAATTCTGGAAAATTTTGAAATGATAATTTGATGAGTTTTCTAGATTGTGTCCAAAAATAACGATTTTTGGATGTATAGATTATGAGTTATGAATTTTATGAGAAAAGACTATTTTAAAAGTAACCGCTTATAACTCCTTGTGGTTAACTCCAAAATTGGTGAAATTTTTATTGGGAGTACATGTATATGATAGAAGTATACTATGTAAATTTTGGAATTTTTGGATAAAAGTACAATTTTTTATAAATATCTAAATATTCAGCTATTTTGGCCATATGAAAAATAGTAAATGATTTTTAAAAATTCTGAGAAAAATATATGTTCAATATGGGACTATATTCTACTAAATCTCGTAAAAAAAAATTTGTTTGTACGATTTGGTATTTTTCATGAAAATGGACTAGTTATGAGTAAATGAATTAAATATGTTATGTGAAGTAAGAAAATTGGAAAATAGGATTTTATGGCTTGAGAATCCTATATGAGGTATATGCAGATTTTTGATGAGGGTTTTGGTTATTGGTGATGAAATCTTATGAGTTTGGAATTTTAGGATGATTAAATGCATTATGTAGTAAAGTGTAAACAATTTATTTTAATTGTTTATAAGTTTAAGAAATGTTATTTCAATATCATTATACCGAAATATTGGTATGGATTTTATTGTGGAATTTCTACCTTTTTGTGTCGGGTTTTCTATTCATGAGTTACTATTCACGAGTTACTATTCATGAGTTACTATTCACGAAGTTACTATTCATGGGTTACTATTCACGAGTTACTATTCATGACAAAATTGGTTTCTTTTTCTAACCAAATTATAGTTGAGTTATAAATATTACTCTTGAGATTAAATCTATATGTTGATTATATTATTTTTATTAACATATATAACATTTTTATAACCCTAATGATGATATTAATTAATCTTTGACTTGAGTGTAAAGATGGGTAGATTATTGGTATGATCACGACTATGGGTTCTCTTTGGCCAAGAGTCTGCAAAGTTGAATTGTTGACTGGTATGATTATGACCATTGAATTTATAATTAAATATCTTTAGCTTAAGTGCAAAGGTGAAATGATCAACATGGTTATAATTATTACTTATATAAATTCTGAAATGATTATATATTTCTTTGAGATATTAATATATTTGGCCAGAGTGCAAATATGAACTGCATTGATGAATATATTTGGCCAGTAGTGCAAATATGAATCTGTTGAGGAATAACTTTGGCATGTAGTGCAAAGATGAATTGTTGATGAATATCTTTGGCCCAGAGCAAAAGATGACTGGTTGTTGAATATCTTTGGCCAAGAGTGTAAAGATGGTTCATTGATGAATATCTTTGGCCAGCGTAGTGCAAAGATAAAATTGTTAGTATGATTATAAACATGAACTGTGATTTGGTATAACCATGATCTTTGATGTTTCAGGTATGGACATGTGATGAAAATTATCTTCGTCCTGGGTGCGAAGATGAATTTAGAATCACAATTATGATTATGAGTTATTCATATAATTGTGGAAAGGAACTGTTGAGTGATGTTACAGGGATAAAACACTGTTGGTGGACTTTTAATGTGGAGAAGATAGTAGACTTTATGGTCTATTTGACTCTTCTGTGGTTGAAAAGTTTTATCATCTACTATATTTTCTAAATCTCTGATTTATTACTGATGAAGGCTATTGATAATTTAATTACCTTTAGTAATGATATTCTTTACTGGGCTAGTTGTGCTCACCCTTTTGCTTCACAATTCCTTTTCAGGTAATAAGAGTGTAGCTGGGTCGAGCGAGGTTAACGGAGAAATAGAACGGTGGTCTCTAGCTGTGGAGGTTCTCCATAAGCAGTATAGAAAGGTGTTGTATACATTATTTAGTAGTTATATTTGGTGAATCAAATAGGGTGAGGCAAACCCAACGTTGGAAGGGTGTTTTGCCACTATCATACAAGATGTTTAATGACATACAACCTCGTGTCATCATAAGACAGGGTTGTGCCCGTCCACTTGCTGAGTATATCTACGAGCACTACCTATATAATCATGGTGTTTGGTTAAAGTATAACTCTCAATTAGAGAAGACTCACAATTGGAAAGAATATGATAGTAATCTTTTCGTTTTTCTTTGGGGTCTATTTGGTAAACCAAGGATAATTCTGTGGCCATATGATATCTATCATAACCTAGACGCATGGCCTCCCATGTACGAAGGTTTCCTTGAGCACTTCCCAAAGATTTTAATTTCTAAAACATTTTTTGAATATACCTTTATATAAGATGTCATGGTAACATGCTACCTAAGTTCGTGTCAAGAGTCACAGTTGATATATATATTTGTATCAAAACTCACAACACATGAGTTGTTGTATTTTGCACGACAATTGTTGTAATAAAGTTGTAGTTGTTTTATGTACCATGTATTTGGCGACTCAGAATGGGTTGGAGGAATGGACCTATTTTGGGGTTGTCACAGGAATCCTTTTTTAAATTCTAATTAGTTATCATGGAATCCAATTCCAACTCTAATTAGTTAGCATGAAATCCAATTTTAGAATTAAAACAAACTTTTTATTTTAAGATTAAAATAAATTTTTATTTTAATTATAATATAATTAAGAATATAATATATATATATATATATATATATTACGGTAATATATATTATATATATAATATATAAGTAATCATAAGAAAGGATCACATGAATCTGTTATTCATCCTGATGTAATCCTTATTCATCCTGTAGGATTACTTATAATATATATTTAGTATATATCCATGTAATCCTTATTCATCCTGATAGTGTTGCGAAATCACTGATGCTATATATATAATAACCGAATTAACCACGGACACAACGCAAAACTGATTTTGCAATTTTTTTCATAAAATAAATTTTATACAACAAATTATACTCAATTAAATTGTTCTAAACACATATCAATATACATATCAAATTAAACAATTAATAATTCATATAAAGGTTGGCTCTGATACCACTATTAGGTTTGTAATATTCATAACGCAGTCAAATTGTACAAAATAAGCGGAAACATGAAAAATTAGAGTTTTAAAATTTTATAAACCATATACCCGGATCATTCTTTATGTACAATTATTAATTAAACGAAAAGAGAGAACAATAATCAGACCCTTGAAGATTCGAGCTTCCTCAGGTACAAGTTCACCTCTAATCCTTTTCGATTTCAACTTGAATCCACCGGGTTTGGTTCCTTCCTTTGATCAATGTTAGCCACCCAAGTGTTTGGCCTCTAGAGGTGATCCACCAAGGAAGAAGAAAGATTCAAGAAGATGTGTATTTGGTAAAACCTTAGTTTTTCTATCTCTCATAGAAAGAGGTGTACTCTCCCAACTATTGGAATTACGTATTCCGTGAAAACGTCAACCACCTTCACCAATAATAAGACTCCTCTTATTTATAGATGTTGGCAACCATCCTTAACAATTAAGGATTTGAGTTTTATTTTAATTAATTAAACTCCTTTAATTAATTATGCTCAAAATCTTATTAGGAATAATTAATTAAAATCTTTAATTAATTAGCCTCCTAATCTTATTAGGAATAAATGAGAGTACTAATATTAAATTAATTTTCAACTATTTAGAAATTAAAATAATAATAATTGTAATAATATTAATAAGACTCCTCTTATTAATTTATATAATTAATATTTCCAAAATATTAAATAATAAATATTAACCTACTTAATTTATTCTATCATCATAGATTAAATGAAATACACTTAATATATTATTACGATTATGTCATTAACTTCTTAAATAATTATTCTTCCTTTTATGGTGTGACCTTTAGGTTCTCCATATTAAACCTATTGTGAATAAATTAATTAGAACAATTCTAATCTTATTTAAATAAATAAATTAAACTTTTAATTTATTTAAATAAATAATATTTATTCTACAATAGGGATAAGCCTCCCCTAATGATCAACGACTTTCCGTATAATATAGATTTCAACATTAATCATAAAAGAACCTTTGAGTAATAAGTTACCGTATAATTCAAATTCTTCCACCATACAATGTCCCAATTAAATATAAGACATGGAATTATTGTCAAGTCTTATTTTATTTAATTATATGCATTTCGATTCTTAACTGCACAACACCAAATAATGCAAATTAGAAACTCCTTTCTAATTTCATTCTGCCTTGGCCAATGACTACTGGGTTGTCATTTATCGAATCACATAGGACATTTCTTCTCTTTTACTAGAAGCGATAGATTCTTTATTGATCATACATTATCTCCATATACGACTTATTATACCCAAGCATACCCTTTTATATACCCTAAGGGTCTTACGAAATAAGTCAAAGTATAACTCATCATATACAAGATATTATGATGATCTCAAGTCCAAGGATCACTTGTACTACTATCACTACAAGAATTCCTATTGACAGGCAAGTAAAACTCCATTAGGTATTCCTTAGCGAGCCACGTTTAGTGAACTTATTCTATAATAAGCACCTATATACTTGTTTTAGTGTCTCCACACAAATGATCATGAGATCAATCATCCTCATCCAATGAGTAAGCAACGATGTACCAAATCTATCCGGATTCACTAATCCCCAATTTAGTAATCCAATGATTGGGAACTATTTTAGTTTTAAGCTTTCTAAGAATTTAGATCTCATTAGAATGATCATCATCATTATTCTAAAAGCAATGCTTAAAACTATGGGTTTATCACATATTATAAAACAACATCTTGTAGATAATTAAAAGCCTTTAATAAATTAATACTTTTTATTAATAAATGAATAAGATTGTTACAAAGTATAAGCTTTATCATCAAACATGATTGGCTTGTGTGCATACTACTTTCATATCCTTGGCCCGTAGTGCATAGATAATTCGTGGTCGTGATACTAATGAATATCCTTGGCCGTAGTGAAGGGGTGATTCGATGATGTGGATTATTTATTAAGCTGAGTCTCAACGATAAAAGTGATAAAAAAACCTTTTAAATCATAGAAGATAGTAGATATCATACTCTACTTGACTCTTCTAATGGATTGCTTGTTCCGCTGTAGTTAAACTTGATGTCTATTGTAGTGTACCAGTTTAACACTGCTGAAGGCTAACGATAAATCATTATGCATTATCTTAGTCATAATATTTCTTACTGGGTTAGTTGAGCTCACCCTTTTTCCTTTCATTGTTCTCTTCAGGAAATGAGAACGTAGCTGGGACTAGTTGGGGAACGGAGTGACGGTCCAGATGTTTGCATTAGTAGTCCTCACTATTCTGAGAAATAGTGTGATAATAAATGTATTGAGGACTTATTTTGAGTTTGAATACTGTCTAGAAGACAATATTTGTATTAAAACTCACAGTTCATGTTGTATATCTAAGTTTGTATTTGTATTTCGTACCATGTATTTGTATTAAGTCACAACTGCCCCTTGAAGATCTGGGTTACCCAAAATCTTCATCCGGTGAGTTGGTCAACGTAGGTTTGACCATGATTAATTGTCATTCTGGTCATGATCTAAGTAATCTAAAAGCATAGATGTGTAGTTCTCATGTTAGGCTACAACAACAAAACAATAACTTGGCCAAGCTTTTTAAACACAGCAAGATCTAGGGTCATGAACATCATTGTTAGACTTTTCTGGGTAATCTAGGTTACCTAGAAACAGTCAATCGTGGTCGGTCAACGCAATTTGACTACTTATAACTTTAAATCTTCACATGATCTGGGCTTGATTCAAGTTCCAGATCCAAGACCTTACAACATACTACAAGTACAAACCTTTAAAACACTAAAAACATTAACAGAGACATATCTAGGAGACCTGACATTTGACTGTCAGACACCATTTTCCAGTTTTCCAGATTTCTAAAAACTTCAATTTCGAGTACTTTGATGTTATGGATCTGGGATCTAATAACCCAGATCACTAAATGACACCTTCTAACATAAATTTTAACAACAAACAAACAACAAATAACATGAATCACATAGATTTCTAAGTTTAGGGTTTTTATACCTTTTTGAGCCTTGATCTAGAATCTGATCATTGATGATCTGATCTTGAGATACTAACACATGATCATGGCTTATCTTTTCCTCTCTCTCTCACTCTAAATTTTTGATTTTAGAGAAAGAAGGGCTTTGGCAAGAATGAGGAATAATATGAGCATTCTCTCTCTCTTTAATCTATAAAAGGTATGATGCAATGAATGTTGGCTTATAAAATGGCTGAAATATCTGATGTTTTAGAGCACATGGTCAATATATTAGGTCACCAACTCATTATTTTGGCAAGATTTTCACACTACCTAAATAAAGAATACAAAAAGGGTATTCTAGACATTTGGCATTTAATTTTAATGGCATACTAGTCATTTGCCCTAACCCTTAGGGTTTAGGGTTTAACCCTTAAATTTTTGCAAATTAAATTTCCAAGATTTCCAATTTAGGTTTTCAAAATAAAAAATTAATATTTCAAAATTATAATTAGGATTCTCTAATTATACTAAGATTTCCTAATCATAATTCAAGTTTGCTAATTAGGATTTAATATTACCTAATTAAAATTGCTAATTTAGCAATTAAGTCCATAATTGTACATTAGGGTTTCAAACAGAATAATTAGGGTTTTCTAATTAACTTGTTAAGCTTTACCCTAATTAAGTTATAATTAATACACTTAAGTCTCTGAGATCCCAAGTTAGGGTTTTCGTAATGCGAATTAGGGTTTTGGATCCTTGGAACTGAAATTAGGGTTTCCAGATTCGGTAATAGGGTTTCTATCATATCAATATGATTTTCTAACTGAACGTCGGGGTTCTTAATATAATATTAGGGTTTGGACTCTGATATAATTTATCTAGTCAACCCTTGATCCTTAACCACAAAATGTACACATGTATGACCATATACACAGAACATATACACTTATATACTTAATCCTGAATAATTCACCACAAGAATTTTTAAATTCACAAAATTCTTTCCTGAAAATATCGAATCCATTCATTTATTTTCCGTCTAGGTTTATTATTTAACCTTAAATCCATCATTTAAGATTTAAATAATTTCCTAAATTCTCGGGTTGTCACAATGTAACTTTTCAACATCCACCGATTTTGGCAAGTGGGTTTCTTCTAAGACTCTCAGTAAGACCTTCCGATGATCCTCTGAGGAGAAAACCAAGTCCAGTATAGAAATCAATTGTGGAGCTTCTTTCAAGCTTAAAACCACCTTGGCTTCATTATGTCCCATAGTACGGAGGAATTCTTCAATCTTCTCCATGGGAACTTTCCCCTTTGACCTGATGGTAGGATTCATCACCCGTTGGGAAAGATACAGTGGATTTTCTTTCAAAACTGCAACATTTATATTGGATGTGGATCCTTCAGCCTCTCCATAATTCCATGGCACTTTTTTTAGGCTGACAACAGGATATTATGGCCTGAATGGAAATATGACTGGCTTTGGCACATCCACTTTCAAAGGATTCTCAACACCTTTAAGCTGAATAGGTTGAATTGTAAGTGGCGTGGCAGCCAAGTCTCCCTCAGAGGATATAACTTCTACGCCTTCCTTCTATTTGGTAGGAAATGCATCCCCACTCTCAAGTAATACAACGTCATTATCTGTCATCTACAAGACACCGTTGTCAATCAGGTTTTGAATAAGATGGCAGAGTGCCCAACATTCTTCGATGTTGTGACCACGAGAGTGGGAGTGGTATTGACATACTCCATTAGAATCAAATTGTCTTAAGCGTGTGCTGATTAGAGGTAGCAGAGCTGTGATTCTTCCCTCATTGATCAACATATGCGTTCTTTGTTTACTTACTATTAAACCATACTCAAATTCATAAAGTCATCACTAATTAAGTTATTTAAGATTGGTCTTACCATGTATCTTAAGTATATACATGCCCCGTAGTTGTTCTACAAACACCTTGGATCAACAACTAACTTGGTCAACATTGTTTCAAAGATTTCGCCTGCCTACCGAGGTTTGTTCTTAAAATGGCCACCGCGGCATGGCCTCTCTCTGTTAACAAATGAAATACTCGCTGCCCCGACGGGGGTTCTGGCCTTTAAATAGCCCACCCCAACGAGGGTCCAGGCTGTTAGTTCCTTATGCTTCTTTCCTTGCCAGGTTATACACATTCGTTTAACATTAGTGAGCGTTCCTAATTCATTTTCTTCATTATAAGTTAGAAATCGACCAATCTTGAGTCGATGACTCTTGAATACGTTATACTATGCTATGCCATCAAAAACCAAGGTTTCCGAACTAAACGACAAGTTTTGACTACTAATTTGGAATTATACGATTTCAACGTTTAACGTCTAATTTCGTAAAATTCGCCATAACTTCGTTACTCGTGTTTTATACTCCAAATGAAATGGAATCAATCCATTGATTCATTGTCTATATCCTAACCAAGAAATTTTCACATACTCTATAAATGATGGTTTTCAATTTGTCCATCAACAACCAAGTCAACGTGCAATGGTTTCTTCGGTTTAAACTTACGTAAACACTTAAAATTTCTACTTAAACATGACTTATCAATGTTTTAATCATTAATAACCATCCTTATTCCTCCAGAAGAGACATGCTTCCCCAATTCTTACTTTTCTATGAAAAATGAATAGAAAAGAATCGAAGACTAAGGTTTACAGATTATTACCTTTACGTTCTTCGTGTTCTTGCTAGAAACTCGTATGATTTGCTTCAACCTCACTTAATTACTTGATTCTAGCTCTTTTCTCTCTCTCAAATATGTTGGTTAAAGTTTGTAAAGTAACAAATGACCAAGCTAAGCTTTCTTATATAGGCAATTCAAATGGAGGGCAATTTGGTCAAAGGTCCCACCTCCTTACTATTCCTTTTCTTCCTTACCAATTCAATCTACTTTACTTGGCCTCCAAGTGGTTTACTTTACTTGGCCACCAAGTGGCCGACCCACATAGTCTTGTGGGTCCCCCCATGGGTCGTCCTATGGGTTTTACCCATCCGGTGACCCATCAATTAGATCCATGATTTGGTTTCTTGGTTTAGGCCTTAGAATTAATTCATATTGGGCCTATCTTGGGCTTGATTTCACATTGCAGTGGGCTTGACATAATCCAATTCCAATTGGATTCTACAAAGTTCCTAAACTCAAAGTCTGTTAAGAGCTAATCGTATTCTACGTGTATAACTCACGTATTCTCTTCGTTTAGTATTCGTACAATATTCGTATTATATGTCGTAATAATCTTTATACTGTACTCGTATAATAATTAGTAATATACTCGTATTATCTGGTATAATAACCCTAATCATTATACATATTCATTTCATTCTTAGAAATTCACTTTCCTTAACCCTTAGGTTTTAAGTCCGCAGGAAAAAACTTCGTTTTCCATAACTGAAATATTATTGGATATTCCATCTCGTCTTATTATTCTATCATTACATGTTTCTCCGAAATTCAAACTTAATTCCCGAGCAGAAACAGATGAATAGTATTTTTACAGAAATTTCTCGAAAAATTTTTATTTTTGTCTTGGAAATTTAAAATAATTAATCCTAGCACATAGCTAGAATCCTAACCAAATCTGCACATTCTAGGTCATAGAACAACCTTCAAATAGCTTACTCACATAAATAATCAATTAAATTCATTTAATCCACATAATCAAATAAAAATTTAATTCATTTAAAAATCCAATTTTTCTCGGGCGTTACAGGTTTGGGATGAACCACCCACATAGTTGATGCTCTATCCACTGCTCCAGTTAATCATGTTAACATCTTCTTCCTTGTTTTGAGGAAGAGGGTTGTCTTGAACCCGAGGTTGGTTGGGTTTGGTCACCACAATCTCACCATTATCAATTAAATCCTGGATCTTATGCTTTAGGGCCCAACAATCCTGTGTGTCATGGCCTGGAGCTCCATCATGGTAAGCACATGTCTTGATTACATTAAAACCTTTTCCACTCGGGTTGGCTGGTGAAATAAGATGAGTAATTTTTTTTTGAGCTGTCAGAAGTTTGAGAATGTTGTCGAGTGAATCCCCTAAGGGTGTGAACACTCGGGTACATCTGACTTCTCTACTTTTTTGCATTGGAGGGTTTGAAGACTGAGCTTGAAAAGGGGAATAGTTTCTCCTCTGAATAGGCATGTTCTGATTGCCTTTTTATCCTTGTAGTATCAAGGAAACATTCTCCTCGTTCTTCTTATGGACCCTCCGCGGGTTGTTTCCATAACTCCAAGACTGGATGTGCTCATCTACAACTTTTAGAGCGGCAAGGTCTTGAATCTTCCCAGATTTCAATCCCATCTCAGCCATTTCTCCGTGTTTGATCATTTCAGAGAATTGTTTGCCTATGCCAGCTAAGACCCTCTCATAAAGGGGAGCTTCTTTAATGTCTATGAAGGTCATCACCATTTCATACTCAGTCATAGATGGAATAACTTGAGTAGCCAGATGCCTCCATCTTTGGGCATACTCTCTAAAATACTCATTTACTTGTTTCTTGACCTTGGTAATTTGATACTGGTCTGGAGCCATTTAAGTTTGGAAACTAGACTGACTAAGGAAAGCATGGGCTAACTCCTCCCAACTATGAATCTTGGAGTTGTCTAATCTAGTGTACCATGCTCTGGCTTGTCCAGTCAAACTTTTCTGAAACAGCTGCATTCTGAGCTTTTCATCCTCGGCATAAGATCCAAGCTCTCTAATGAATACCTTTAAATGAGTGTAAGGATCTCCCAATCCATCATATTTCTCAAAATCGGGAGTCTTGAAATTTTTCGGATAATGAACCCCGGGGAAGATACAAAGGTCTGAATATGAAACACTCCCGTGTGCTCTAATCCCTTTGATGAACCGAATGGTCTCTTCCATTTGTAGGACTTTCTTCCAAATATCACCGGTGTCTTGATCTTATTTTAGATGGGTGATTTCAGTGGTTTTGTTGGTTTTGTCCAACTTAGACTCAGGTATTGGAACTTCTTTGTCCGGACCTGGGGTTCCTCCATGTGTAGATGATTTTGTATGTATGGGTATTTTTGGACCTTGAGTGGACTTGTGTAGTTCTTTAAGCAGAACAACCAACTCTATAATTTGGTTATTTAATCATTCGAACTCCTCGCGAGAGACAAGAGTAGGATAAGACTGGCCAGATATAACCATGCTTGGCTGTAGGCTTATTGCCGTTTTGGACTTTGAACGGGTAACATGACCAATTGTCTCCCTACAAAAAGACTTATGTAGTTTAGTCTTAATGGAATGTGGGAAATGTTACATGCTATATAATGTGTCTGTTTAGGAGTATTATCCTGCAGAACGGATGTCAGTCATTTTAATGATAATATAGCATGATAGGTTTTGATATGAAAGGGAATGCATGTACACATATTCCTTTATATTTTCCATTACATTGAGATTGACATGGAAATGAAATTTCAAGTAATTGAAATGGGAAGGTATGAAGAGACTTCCCTCCGCATTTGGTTTATCAGAGGTTGACCCATCTTAGGCTACTCTCGCGGCTTTTTGGCATGAAGGTTCCCAGATCATCGCAATTTACTCGACGGGATGTTAATCCGGTCTTTCAACTAGAGCGAATCTGGTTGGTGCCATTCCAGAGCTGTTTGAATTAGTCTTCCTTCGAGTCCGATAATCAAACACCGACAGGATAGCCTGCTAGTGGAGGGACCACACACCATACATTCACATACATCGCGTCTCACCGTATGGAAATGATGACATGTGCGAAGCACTAATATCACAGGCAGATATAGTGCGAAGCACTAAATGTTGTAAGTAAATGCATTAGTACACATTCATTGAAATGTAAATGCAACATCCACACACTAGCAGATAAACATTTTGAAAAGTTTTTAATAGTGGCTTAAGCCCTCTTACTGGATGTCCCCAGCAGAGTCGCCACCTGTCGACGTCGGGATTTTTATTTATCCCTTTTATGTTCTTGTCTTTTGGTGTTCTCATGTTAGGTGAGATTTGTTTGAAAAAAGAAGTTGTGAAAAGGTCCGACATGTATATGTCGACGATTGGACTGTAAGAGTCACCAGTTGGTATTTTAAATGGTTGTACAAACTCAACTTAGAAAAGGTTTGCACATAGACCTAGTGAGGTGACACTACGTAACTGGTTTGTTAAACCGAGATTCATTAGGGTCCGGGGGCTTGATTATGTGGAGGGAAGGTGTTAGGCATCCCCCGACATCCGTGGTAACACGGTGACTGCCACTTTTCAATTTAAACTTTTATCTGAATGTGTATATGTGTGTGTGTGTGTGTGTGGGTCTATGTGCAATTATCTGAAAGTAGTGCTATGTCTCATTTGCACCTATATACAAAGGGTATGAATTTTGTACAAAAGTTCAATTTTAACGAGATATGGCAGTGATGTTTTATAAAAACAAGTTTTTCAAACCCTTGTGCTCAATAGTAATTGAGGCATTCGATACTTCAATTTTATTTTATGTTTGGCTTGATTACTTTTATTATTTTCGATATGCGAGACATCTTCGAGAAAATAAGGTACATAGCAGCGCCGAACTCCTTGTGGGTATGAGAGCCATCTAAGGAAATTCAAAAACCGTGAATAATTTACTAGTTGGTTGCAGCTGAAAATGTCCATCATGGGAACCAAATCTAGATTCAGGAACTGAATCTTTGATCACATAATTCTTAGGCTCACATAATGATACAGTATGTACAAAAGCTGTAAACAGTTATATATATATATATATATATATATATATATATATATATATAAGTCAAAAATATATATATATATATATGAATAATCAACCGCCACGAAGTAAACTCCAGGCAAGACGTGAAAATGTAAATATATATATATATATATATATATATAAATAATCAACTCACAATAAGTAAACTCCAAAGCAGACGTGAAACATAAATATATATATATATATATATATATATATATATGAGGAATCAACTACCACGTAAGTAAACTCCAAACAGGACGTGAAATGTAATTTATATATATATATATATATATATAAGCAGTAAATGCACTAGATGTGTCTATCTAGGCTCAATCGATTTTGAGTTCGAGGGTATATATATATATATATAAAAGCAGTAAACGCATCGGATGTGTCTATCCATGCTCAATCGATTTCGAGTTCGAGGGATATATATATATATATATATATATAATATAATATCCGGGCTCAATCAAGACATAACTCGATTATATAGATATATATATATATATATATGAAAGCAATAAAAGTCACGGATTGACGATTCGGGCATACACACACAACACGACTCTCAACGTGAATAATTGTGTGTGAATGAAAGTGGAGAAAGGCTTTAAGAAATCTGAGATGTCTTACAGTGGATTGCCAAGAAGACTTCAAATAGATTTAAATGAATGAATACTCAGTTTCCACCGGTAAAATATAGCAAAACGCAAGCTCACAGGTGTTTGGAAAGAGAAAACACTCAGTTTAAAATATGTACAAAGAAAAATAGACAGGGCTTCCTCGCCTTTTCTCTTTGTAAAATTGCCACCCCAAGACTTCTATTTATAGAGGGGGAGCCGCAGGTCTACCTGCGGCCCGGGGTGCCCCGGGCTTTGTGGGCCCCGCCATCTTGAAGTACGTGCACGCATGCAACGCGTTTGTCCGCTTAAACCTTCATAACTTTCAATCCGTGCATCCGATTGAGGCGTATAATACCTTTCCAGAATGCTATTATCGAGAAATACCCAATGACATGGGATAAGAGGTTGTACGAAGCTGGGAAGATGGGTATATGCCCTGATCTTCAAGTCTTCAAATTCTATCCTGGTAATCGCCTCAGGTAAGAGTCACTCCGGGATTTGAGCTATGGTTTATGTGGGACACTTCTGTGTAGAGTGTGGTATGAAATGATGTTGAGACGGCGTGAATGTTGAATTGAGGTGGAAAAATGACAATTTTGCCCCTCACCAAGGTTATCTCTCGCTCAACGATTTAGCGCCACTCGTGGTTATCTCTTGAGATTGGTTGTCAGGAGTACTTGAATGTCCTCAAGGTTATCTCTGAGGTGTGTCTAACCTCCCGGGGTTATCTCCGGGGTTGGGACTGAGTGCCTCGGGGTTATCTCCGAGGTTAAAGCTGACTTCTAGGGATTAAAATAGACTTTTCTGGGATTATCTCCAGATCTGCAACTGCATTCCTCGGGGTTATCTCCGTGGTGGGAACTATATCTCCCGGGGTTGTCTTTGGGACTGAAACTAAATATCTCGGGGTTATCTCCGAGATGGAAAACTGAGTATCCCGGGGTTGTCTTCAAGATTGAGCTGATTCGACTTTTAGGGTTATCTTCGGAAGGCGATTTTGCCCTCCTGCAAGGTTAGTAATAGGAATGCAAAAAAATTCAAGTGTCTACAGTCATCATTTTAACAATTTGGACATTATTGGACTCTAGACAAATTAAATGTCAATTCTCAAATATTTATTCTTCTATCTTATTATTCTTATAATTTTCATCCATCCTTTATATCATTGTTATTAAAATCAAGTTATTATGAATATCTTTGGCCTGAGTGCAAAGATAATATGATTGGTGAATATCTTTGGCCTGGATGCAAAGACAATATATTTATTGAGTGTCTTTGTCATGTATGACAAGGACACGTGGTGAATGTTCTCTTTGACCCGTAGTGCAAAGATGGACTGTTGATTCACATGATCATAACCATTGGTGTTATAATTGAATATCTTTGGCCCATAATGCAAAGATGAACTGTTGATTTGCATAAAAATTATGATCAGGAAATATTGATTGGTGTTGCAGGAATACAATATTGATGGGGAACTTTTAAATTAGAGAAGATTGTGGACATTATGATCTATTTTACTCTCCAAATCGATTGTTATTTCTGCTGTAATTGTTGATCTAAAACTTGTTGTTTATTATAATCTATTAGATTTTTCACTGTTGAAGGCTAAGGATAATCTATTATTCATTATCTTAGTCATTATATTCTATACTCGGCTATTTGAGCTCACCTTTTTCTTTTTTGTTCCATTGTTCTTCTCAGGAAATGAGAGTGTAGCTGGGACTAGTCGGGGTGTAGAGTGATGGTCCGAGATAGTTTCTATAGTTTTCTTCACCATGTTGTAAAATAATGTGCTAATAATCATGTTGAGCACATGTAATGTAAGACCCCAACTTTTTGAATAAAGATTAAATTTTCTCGAAATATATTTTGAATATTATGATGTGGATTTGATATAATGTTATAGTTGTGGGTAATATTTACAAATTTTGCAAAGTACTCAAGTTGTTATATAATATTCGATTGGTCGGGGAATATTGACCCCCACAACGAAATTATTGTCGGATTGAGAAAATAACAAAAATACTTTATGAAAATAACGGCGGAAGTTTTACCGTTAATTGTTGAACTACCCGATAGTAAAAGTACAAGAATATCGCGTAGTTGCATAGTAGCACACAAGATTGATTATTGATGCTTACGTGAGAAGTCACTCGGTTATACTTAATTATTGCTACAAGAATTGTCGCATCATATATCTCATATTATTGATTCGATTATTGTCATAAGATCATCCGTGATAATATGTTATTTTATTAAATCAATAATTGAGACGACAAAGTTATTCATATTATTAAATTGCAATATTTACAATGTCTAGAAGTTCATCAAGGAGAGGTTTGGTCACCTAATTGCTACCAATAGGGAGAAATTTTTATTGGAAAGCCCCTCTTCCCGGAATGACCTCGTTGATAAATATTGTGAGTTATAATATTAATGCTGAATGTTATTAAAATTAAAGTTGTGTTCGAGTTGAATTTGGAGACGCGAACGTGATATTTGAGTCCAAACGATGAAATTAGTAAAATAGTCTATAAACACAAAATTTTCCTAATTCACTATTTGGTCAAAAAGTCAATAATTGACTTTTTCTTTGAAAAAATCAAACTTCAAACTTCAAATTTTTGAAATTTATATTTTGATAAAAATGGTTTCATTGTGTTGGAACCGACTTTTATTGATAAAGTTAAAGTCGCTTTCAAGCTACGCACTGAGCTAATGCGTATGAAGAAGAAAGTGTGCAAGAAGGTGCATGACTAAGCAAGAATCGATGAAGAAGGAATACTTGAGTAAACTCTGGACTTTATATTCCTAACAACCCCGATTTAAAGTATAAAATCATGATGGAGGCGCACAACACACCGCTTTGCAATCCATCTCGAGTACCAAATGTATCGTGATCTTCGACATACATTTTGGTGGAGCAATATGAAGAGAGAGATAGCAGAGTTTATCTCAAGGTGTTTAACTTGTCAACGAAGTCAATGCGAGCATCAAGTACCAAAAGGTCCATTGCAACCACTTGAAATTCCGAATAGAAGTGGGAGCACATTACTATAGATTTCAAGCATCGGTCTTCCCAAGGTTTCTCAAGGCATAAATGCAATTTGGGTCATTGTTGATAGATTGACCAAGTATGCTCATTTCTTACCAATACGAGAAACTTATACACTTGAACGTCTTTCTAGTATGTACATAAACGAGATTGTAAGACTGCATGGTATGGTATCCATAGTTTCTGATCGAGACCCAAGATTCAATTCATGATTTTAGGTTAGTTTGCAAAAAGCTATGGGCATGCACTTACGATTTAGCTTCGGATATCATCCTCGATAGACAGATAAATCAAGAGGACTATTAAAACTCTTGAATATTTATTAAGACTCGTGGTCCATGATTTCAAGGGAAGTTGATAAGTTCTTACCATTGGTGGAGTTTTCCTACAACAATAGTTATCAAGCAAGTATTGGCATGGCTCCATTTGAGGCGTTGTATGGAAGAAAGTGTCGTTTCCAAAGATGTTGGGATGAGGTGGGTGAAGCAACGTTGTTGGGATCGGAGTTGGTACGAATGACTACGGAAATGATTCAAACGATCCGACAACGTATAAAAACCTCACAAGATCGACAAAAGAGTTATGCTGATCTTCATCGAAAGGACGTGGAAATGAGTTACGAGATTTGGAAAGAGAGGAAAGCTCAATCCTCGATTCATTAGCCCATTTTTAATTTTCGGTAGAGTAGGAACTGTGGCCCATAGACTCGCTTTACCGCCAAGTATGTCTCGTGTTCATAACATTTTTCACATATCCATGTTACGTAAATATGTGGAAGACCCAAACCATATTATTGAGTTAGAACCGGATGAAATAGCGAAAGATTTGACGTATGAAGAGGTTCCTGTTCAAATCTTGGATAAGAAGGAACATATTCTACGCACCAAGGTTATACCTCAAGTCAAAGTTTTATGGAGAAACCACGATGTTGAGGAAATGACTTGGGAGTTAGAATCTGAAATGAAATCAAGGTATCCTTACCTCTTCGACATACCAGGTATGCACCCTAATTTTGAGGACGAAATTTCATTAGAAGGGGAGGTTGTAAGACCCCAACTTTTTGAATAAAGATTAAATTTTCTCGAAATATATTTTTGAATATTATGGTGTGGATTTGATATAATGTTATAGCTGTGGGTAATATTTATAAATTTTGCAAAGTACGCAAGTTGTTATATAATATTTGATTGGTCTGGGAATATTTGTTTTAATAGGAATATTCAGATAATGGCACAATCATCAGTGGACCCCACACAACGAAATTATTGTCGATCGAGAAAACGACAAAATACTTTTATGAAAATAACTACAGAAGTTTTACTGTTAACTATTGAAACACCCTTAAGTTAAAAGTACATTATTACGCTGTGGTTGCATAGTAGCACCGATATTTATTATTGATGCTTACGTGAGAAGTCACTGAGTTTTGTTCAATTATTGCTATAGTAATTGTTGTAAATTTTGTTTATTATTTCGATTCCCATTTACCCATTTTTAAAAATAATCTAGAGAAAGTTATTCTAATGTCAGGGCCACAAGTGGGTTAGTTAGCCCACATGTTGGTGGAATAATGGGTCGGGTTCTAGAGATTTTGTGTTACGATAATGGAAGGATTAAATATGTATGTATTATATATATATATATATATATATCTATGTTTGAAAAGTGTGTCATGGTAGAAAAGAAAAAAGAGTCATGTGGATGATATAAGTTATATATATATATATATATATATATATATATATATATATATATATATAGACGCTTAGTTTTTGGTTTTACTTGGAATTTCATTCAACCGTGACTTGGTATAAGGCGTACTGAAGAAGAAAAAACAAAAGCATTATGCATCTATGAAAAAATTATCAGCATCTCATCATGTAAAATTGCTTCGCAGTAAGCCCTCTTCAATTCTTCTATAAACAGAAGCTCATTCCTTCATTATTTCTTACAAATTCACTGATCCTCTAGAGAGAGAAAATTATAGAGAGAAAGAAGAAAAGTATTCTGCTACTTCACTACTCTTATATCCAGTTTCTATTACGGGAAGGGGTATTATTTCTTTTGTATTCATGAAGAGAACTTCTATTATTCCATTACTTATTATTCGGTTGGAATAATCTGTATACGCGGGCTACCCTATACTTGGTGAAATTCTTCTATTATTCCATTCGTTATTATTCTGTTGAAATATCATGTCTGTGCGTTTTACGCCGGACCTGATTTCGTCTTTATTATTCTATTGGAATATCCTGTCTGTGCGTTTTGTAGCGCCCCCAAATCCAGGTATCTTCCAACCCGACAGATGGTGCTATATTGTACAACATTCATACATTCATTCAATTGAAAAGTCTCAAAGAACGAACATAACTTCTATATATTTAAAGTAATATTTATATTTCGCAAGTTCTAAACCCATTACAAAGGTTCTTTGTCATAATATCAGTTAAATTACAACAATAGAGCTATACTATTACAAGATAGCTTAGTAATCTGCCTTAGCTTTTCCTTTATCCTTTTTTGATCATTCGGGACGTTCAGTCTTAGCTGCATTCATATGGTTCAAGCAAGAGTGAGCATAACTAGCTCAGCAAGTATAACAATTAAATAAGAACATGCTTGACACATACAAATCATATATCTTCAATAACTGAACAATAGTTATGAAGTACTATTGCTAATTCAAAATAACACTTCATCTTTTCTTTCAAAATGTTTTAAAATAACAACAGTATTTAGTAAAACATTCACTCCAGTCAGAGACCTCGAGTATTCATTCTTTCTTGGAAAAGGACAACCCGAAAGCAAGTCCGTAAGCCTGATATCACTTACAAGCACTTCTAGGTGATCAGCCTATTGTAATCTATGTTGATCAACACTACATCCATTAAACGTATGCACGCTTAAGCATTTGGCAACCTCACGTGCTCGCTGCTTTACCGACAAAACATTTGTTTAACATTTCAGTCTTCTTTTGAAAACCATATCAAGTAGTTGACAAAAGATAGCAACATTTGATAATATACATGAATAGATTATCAATACATCAAGTCTTGCCAAAGGAATTGGCTTTAACTTCAACATACCTCAATTCATGCGAAAGAATACATGAACCTCAAAAACTTGTTCAGATTGAACTGAGACAAGAGTTAGAATACTTGCCTTTAGCATCTGCTACGGTATTTTAACTTTATATTCAAGTCGTTCAAGTCGTTCAAGTCTCTACAATACATGATCACATAATGCCTTACATTAGGTCACATATAATTAACTATGTATATGACTATATCATACTCTTTATTTCAATATAATTGTGTATTAGATTCATTTACTATTCGTTCCGGTTTATCATTATACTTGCATTATATTTGACTAGGTTATCTCAACCTTTACATTACATTCCTTAAGGTTTAACAAAGTTTAAACAATGTTACCTTACCTTCCTTAAGTTATGTTTACTTTTAATCAATTAGGTTTTTTTTTCTTTGTACTTAGAAAACTTCATTATTATCTTTGTTTCGAACCTGCCAAGCATACGCCAACTTTATACCTCGCATCTCATGGTGCATGCGAGCTCTTAATGTTTGATCGTCTCAGACTTGGTATTGCAGTCATGAGTCCTTACTTAATGGGTCGTATTGCATGCCACACTCCAAAGGATTTTGGTATCGTTTCATGAAGTCATGGCGGCTACATATTGAATCTAAGGTTCACACCATGCGGCGAACTCTTCTGATGAGGCTCTTGCCATTATTTCGTATGCGTGGCGTGGGTGCATTTATTTGGGTTGGCGCCGCGACGCCAACTCTGTGCACTAGATATCAAATTCAGTTTTGTGAATTTTGTGAACTTCCTGGATGCATAACTTCTTCGTTATAAGTCCGAATTGGCTCGTTCAAAAGCCTACGGTTCAAAAATTATGTAATCTACATGACCATTCAAAAATTTTATCTATTTGACTTCGTTTGCTAGAAATTCACGTATTGGTTCATTTTTAACGAAAATGATAAACGTTCGTGAACGTTCAACGCTCGTTTCTTCGTTCTAAGTTGGAATCCGGTCATTTTCGAGTTCGCGAATCTTAAATGCCAATTATGACTTATCTCTATTGGAAAACAATGGTCTCGTGATCAAACACAAAATTTGACTTCCATTCCGAGAATTTTACGTATTCGACGTTTATCGTCCAATCGTGCAAATTCCGGCAATTCTTACTTCTTATGATTTGTTCAACATTACAAATGAACTTCATTCATCATGTGAACATCTCAACATACTTAATACAACAACTTATATTCATTGTTGGATTTTTGGACTTATTCTTCACGAGCGTATAACTTGTCATTTTATAAACTACTTAAGATTTCATTGTTCATGACTTATGACAATTAAAGTTTCTTAAACATCATTTCTTATATGTTCTTAACATATAACTTAACTTAGGTATACATGATACATATGATCATATAAATTCTTTTACATTCAAATCATTTCTCTTAATAAACTTCTTACAAGTTCATATTATTTTCACATAAGTTTATAACTTATAGTAGCTTAAATGACGTATTACCAACTTAATTGGATTAAGTTCATTACTTACTCATTCATGTTTCTTAATCCAACTTTTCTTATCATCCTATCATGGTAGAGATAGAAGATAATTGAGAAGAAGTCTTACTCTTTTGTAATCTTGGTAAGTAGATTGCTTCTTCTTCTTACTTATGGAATGACTTATGTGTAGCTTATTCTCTCTAACACTTAAGCACTTTAGAAGTGTTGGATTAATTGATCAACCAACAAATGGCTTGTAAGTTTCCTCTATTTATAGACTTTCCAAGGTTAGGGTCGATTGGTCATTAAATCATCCCACCTCCTTAAGCCACCTCCTTATTATTCAGTACTTGCAAGGCACAAAACTTATCCTACACTTGGTCATTACTTTCTAATCTTGGTCACCACACTAACTTGGTCACCACATTACTTGGTCATTACATTAGTTGGTCACCACATTCAACCATATTAGTATGGTTTGCCCCTACGGGTCAATCAATTTATCGGACTTTAGCTTGGGCTCGATTAAATAAATCTTGACTTTGCATTAATAAACACCAACTTGCTTATTAACTAATGATTTGGGCCTTAGCATTTAATTGACTTGACCTTAATAATTGTTAATCAATCTTCCCAAGTCCATTATCATTGCTTAATATATATTATTGATGTATTATTTTGTATTCTAATTCATATAGAATTCTATACTAAGATTTCATCCTTCAAACAAACTCGTATAATACTTCGTATTATACTTGTTTTCATTACTCTAGTACAATACCAAGTATCATACAATTATTACTCATTCATTACTATTTCAACTTCCTTAACGCTTAGGAATTAAGTCCATGTCTTAAATGCTACATTTTCCATAACTAGATTTTTATTACATAATCCATCTTACCTTGTTATTCCATCATCACAGTATTTCTAAACTCAAAATTATATCTCGAGCAAATACCGATGAATAGTATTTTTAAAATTTTCTCGAAAAACTTTTATTTTCGCCTTGGAAATTCAAACACTTTAATTCATCCACGTAGCTCAAATACTACGACATTCTAACATCAATAGGTTATACAATGACAACCATCTTGATAATATATAGAATATGATTTTATTATTATTTAACTTAATAAAATCATTTTACAATAAGATCCAAATTTCTGTCATTGTTATATGTTTTACGCCGGACCGATTCCGCCTTTTTATTATTCTCGTTGGAATATCCCGCATGTGTGTTTTATACCGGACTTGGTTTCGTTAATTATTAATCATTGAATAACTCGCTCATGCGGCCTATCGCATGCCTCGGTGATTTCTTTTGTTATTACATTCCTTATTATACTCAAATTGGTTAAAATTTGACTTCTATACTCCGTGAAATTAGTGGAATATCCTCGATATTTGCGCTTCATCCAAAGATCTTTTCATGGAAATATTCTTCTGAGCATTCTTGAATTTTACTCTACAAAGCAGTATCATGTTGACAATTTGGACGTTATTAGTTCATAGTTAAATTAATTCTTGAACTTGTTTTATTGAACTCTTATATCATTATCATCATCCTCATGTTTATATTATGTTGAAAGTCATCTGTGGCCTGTAGTGCATAGATGGACTTGGTATGATTATGACTAGGGATTATTCGGTGTAATCATGACCGTAATGTTACAAATGATATGGAAAAAGTCCTCATTGGCCCGTAGTGCATTGATGGACAGTTGTTGGCATGATCATGAGCATTAATGAATACACAAATATTCTTGGCCCGTAGTGCATGGATAATTATGGTCGTGATACTAAAGAATATCCTCGTCAGTAGTCCCGGATGATCGGATGATGTGGATTATTTATTGTTTGAGTCTCGCCGATAAAAGTCATGAAAACCTTTTAAATCATAGAAGATAGTAGATTTTATTCTCTACTTGACTCTTCTAATGGATCATGAGTTCACCGCAGCTTAAACTTGATGTTTGTTATATCGTATCGCTTTAACACTCGCTTTAAGGCTAATGATAATTTATTCTGCATTATCTTAGTCATAATATTTTCATCGGGCTAGTTGAGCTCACCCTTTTTCTTTCACCGTTTCTTCAAGAAATGAGAATATAGCTTTGGGACTAGCCTGGGAACCAGAGTGATGAACCAGATGATAAGATTAGTAGTCCTCACTATTCTCATTAAATAAAGTGTGACAATAAATGTAATGAGGACTTATTCGAGAGTGGATATTGTCTGAAGATGATTTGTATTAAAACTCACAGCTCTCTTGTTGTATATTAAAGATTGTATTTGTATTTTGTACCATATATTTGGCGACTCAGAATAGGTGATGTATACCTATTTTGGGGGCGTCACATCTATTATGCTTTGATCTTGATTTCTGACCCTTGAATTTGTTATTGGATTTCTAGAGCTTGATCATGGCTTGGTTTTTCACTCTTTCTCACACTAAGTCCCGAATTTTAGAGAGAGAGAGGGTCTTGGGAGAAAATGAAATTTAAAGTGAGTATTCTCTCTCTCTATAATCTATATATAATGATATAATGAAGCTACATGGTTGATATAGTTGTTGATTTCTGGACCAATAAGTCATAAGCTAGTGCTAGGGTGGCTCACCAACCCAAGATTGGACTAGATTTATAAGTTAAGTCAAATAATGCACTAAGGGCAAAAATGTCATTTGTCTTTTTATTTTAATGGCAAACTTGTCAAATGCTCCTAACCCTTAGGGTTTAGGATTTGGAACCCTTAGGGTTTAGGGTTTGGAAATCCTTAGGGTTTGAACCCTTTAGGTTTACAATTTAGTTTTTAACATTTCCGAATTTCGATTTTCAAAATAGAAAATTAATATTTCTAAATTAGAATTAGAATTTTCTAATAATATTAAAATTTACTAATCATAATTCAATGTTGCTAATTAGGTTTAATATATCCTAATTCAAATTGCTAATTAAGCAATTAGGGTCAAAATGGTCATTAGGGTTTATAACCTAGAATTAGGGTTTCTAAATAAAAATAATTTTTCTAAATTAGAAATTAGGTTTCCTAATTAGATTAGGGTTTCCTAATTACTTAACTTGAAAATTAGGATTAGGGTTTCCTAATTAACATTAAAATTAATAAATTAACACTCACTACAAGAAATCACACAAAAATTGACGCTAAAATTTGTCACATAAAATTCATTTTTCGTCACTAAAACATTTGGTGACGAGTGTTAATCATCACAGAGACTGTCACCGTATGAGCGTGATATTAGGTTTATTTGACAATATTAGATGTCGTCAATAAATGTTTTAACTTATGGTGACGATCTACATCATTGTCACAATAATTAATTACTTTTAGTGACGTTAATAGCATCACTATTGGAATGAAACTTTCGTCACTCTATATTATGTTTCGTCATCAAAACTTGGTGCATTAAATGACGAAAAATCGTTTTTCGTAATTAAATGATATTGTTTTAGTGACGAAAATATGTTACTCTATTTAAATTATCTAATTTTAATGACGCATAATATTATTATATATTTATGATTATTCTTTTCGCCATGTTATCGTGTTTATCGTCACCAAAATAAGAAAAAATAAATAACGACAAAACAATTCGTCACCTAATAATATATTTAACATGACAATTATGTCATTGTCATTTCATATTATAAATAATATTACAAAATAATTTGTCACCAAAGAGTTATTTTTGGAACATATTTTTCAATGTCACTAATTAAATACTTATGGTGACGATACATCTCACACAAAAAGAGTTACTAATAGTGACAAAATTAGTTGTTGTGACTAAATGAAAACTAAATATAAAATTATAGATCTAGAAATAAGAAAAAGATTACACCAATAATATTTAACCAAAATGATTGTAATGATAAAAACACCAATAATAGAATAACAAAATTTCCATCTTCCATCATATTTAACCAAAATAGAAAAATTAGAATCCAAAGTTTCATCCATTCTACTTAACATCAATAATTTTTCAAGTATAACATTCTAAACAAAATATCCAACTTTTTAAATATGACCATAACGAAAGTTCAGAAGTTTGAACGTCGACAAGTTGATAAGGAATTGTTTTCGGCTATTTCTGTCCTTGGGCTAGTGCTACCTTAATTAACCATAGAAATTCTGGATTGTTTGCCAACTTGTTATGAATTCTCGAGTTTACGCCTTCTCTCCCCAGTATTTGTCTTCATAATTGTTCCTACAACCAAAAACATGAAATACTTGATAAATAACCACAAAACATGAGACCCAGAAAGAAACTATTTAGAAGTGAAACCCGGAGGAAGAGAGGTTCAAAATTTCCATAGATTCAAAGATTAAGTTCATATTTTATATCAATTTGAAGGTAAAAGAGTGCGTATGAGTTGGAACTCAAGATATGTTAAAGGTGAAAAATTCAATGCCGAGCAAACAATGGAACTCATAATAGTCCAATGCAAAGCCTCGCAGAAGCGAAGAATCACCAATTCTACAAAGGATCCCAACCATATGCAATTGCCATAACCAGCTTGTTTCATTACTTGTCAACTGTTAATAGAGGTATTGAACAAAACATATTTTTCATATAGTTTTCTTCCTTCAATCATTTATAAATTTAACAAGAAAGGTCCTTGTGGGCTATGAATAATTAATGTGATCAGATTGACAAAGAAGTTGCTGTGAAAATGTATATGGACATGGTCACTATTCAAGTTATGGATACGATCTTTTATGAAGCATAGAGCCAATGAAGAATTTCATTCTATCTCACCTCAATTGAGAAGAAGCCATCAACATTTCATCTGCAATGCACTCAACTTTGATGACCTTATCTTCCCTCAAGTTAACACGAACTCCGCATAAATCAAGTGTATTTCAGACGTGAACTCCATTTTTTAAGGAGAATAAAATATGTGAGTACATGCATTTATTCTCCAATCCACTATGTTCATGCATTTATGCATAGCTTTCATGTATACATGTCAAAGAACTTCCAATCTGCTAAAAATCAAGATTCATGAGTATTGTTCCAAGTATACATGGATGATGGAAACTCTTAAATTCCCTCGACCTTGCATATTAAGGGCTATTCCTGCATTCTACAAGTTCGAGGCTGCGCTTACCAATCGTAATGTGGCTCAAAATTCTAATCAGCCTTCAATAGACCCTTTTCTCACCTAGATCAAGTTTTAGCATCAAAGATGAAAACAAGACTTGAAGAGGGCTCGTATCAATGTCCTTAACCCGTATTCACGCTTGTAAAGTCTACCCCACTTCTGCCTCTAGGTTGGAAAATGAGCAAAATGAGTTTTTTGTTGAACCAAAGAAGATGACCCTTATTTTCAATTTTAGAGACATTGATTTGAACTTGTCATCAAAAACTCCATAAAATGGATAACTAGAAACTCCATAAAATCACCTTTAAACAACAATTAGACAACGACTGGAATAATAACAACTTGTCACCAGAAACATAAAAGAAGAAAATAGCTAAAACAGCAAGACCACGCAAGGTTTTATGATAATCATAACACTCTTAAAAAAAGTTGCAATCCTATCTACTACATACATGCATAGAGAACAATGAGAATCCAATATGTTATAACATGTAACTTCGAGCTATTTTAGCTTTAGATAAGAACATACCTCACCTCTACCAGACAAAGATGCTACTCCGTGAGAAAAAATAAGAAAATGTCCGAGCCTATCTCACTTGACCATTCTTGTAGTTCCTTTTCAATGGCAAGAGAACCACCGAATTGATTTACGCCTGCAGAGAGCAAGCATAACATTACTACTTCCGCAGCCCAAGCCCAACCCCAAAGAGGGCACCTTTTATCGGGATGAATCTACCCCGAGTTAGCCAAGAAAAAGGGGTAATTATATATCTTGTGCAAGATGTAAATCATGGATTACCAAGCTAAATTAGAGAAAAAAAACATACATGCAACTTAAAACATGAAAATAGTTAAGTAATGCTCTCACCTTGCCATTAGTCAATGGTGAAGCAAGAACTCTTGAGATTTTTTTGTATCATCTTCTGATGAACAATCAGTACAAACAAAGTAATCTAGTTGCTTTATGGCTTGAGATGACCGTGATTGACTTTAATGGTTTTGTTGCTTGAATTCGTATAATAGGTTGATTAGGAATATGAAAGCTAACAACCTTACGAAAACAATCAATTTTTGCATGATGAGTAGTTAACCAATCAATCCCTAGAATCACGTCAAATGCAAGTATTTTTAATGAAATAAGATCAACATGTAATGTGAGGGTACCGATTTGAACCAAACAATACTTATAAATAGTGGATGTAATGAAGGTTTCTCCCAACGGAATTTCCACAGATAAGACAACGTCTAATTTCTCTGGAGTCAAATTTAATCGTTGAGTGCAAGTAGGAGAAATAAAAGAATGGGTAGAACCGGTATCAAATAAAGTATAGACTTCGCTAGAGTTTATGATAAGCTTACCCGTGATGATCTCATTCTGTTCCTTGCTTTCGGGAGGTCACAATAAACGCCTCCCTCAGACTACCGACTTTCGACTTTTCCGACTACTTTGGTGCCTCCATCCTAGCCGAACTTGTCTTCTGTGAACGACAAAATTGGGCTAGGTGACCTTCTCTTCCATAATTATAACATGCTTTGGACTAATTATGCCAGCTTTGACTAATGTGTCCCTCCCTCCGCATTTGAAGCATATGATAGGTGGTCGCTCTCCTTCCTTAACAACTGTGTCAGCCACGACGCCTTTCCATCATTATTGAATCTCCCCTTCTTGAAATGTCCATTCTTATTGCTTTGGCCCTGATTACCACCGAAGTGGTTACCATTTCTAGCCTGTTGATTCCCTCTACGTTGTAAGACCCCAACTTTTTGAGTAAAGATGAATTTTCTATAAATATCATTTTTGAATATTATGGAATAAATTTGATATAATGTTATAGTTATGGATAATATTTATAAATTTTACAAAGTACGCAAGTTGTTATATAATATTCGATTTTTCGGGGAATATTCGTTTTAACAGAGAATATTCGTACAACGACACAATCATTGGTGGACCCCACAACGGAATATTATTATCGGATTGAGAAAACGACAAAAATACTTTATGAAAATAACGGCGGAAGTTTTACCGTTAACTGTTGCCTCTAGACAACTCAAATAATATGAGAGGAATTATTCTACTCATGATCTAGAGTTGGCAGTTGTTGTCCTCGCACTAAAGATTTGGAGGCATTACTTGTATGGAGAGAAGGTGGAGATCTTTATGGATCATAAAAGCCTCAAATATTTCTTCACTCAAAAGGAACTCAACATGCGACAATGATGTCGGGTTTGAACTGCTGAAAGATTATGATCATACCATCCAATACCATCCCGAAAAGTTTAACGCTAGTAGCCGACGCATTGAAAGTAAAGATCATATGCAAGTGTAAATGTGATATTGTTAATGGGAAGGCCCATTTTGTGTGACTTGCAAAGGATGGAGATAGAGTTAAAAACTCCAGGGACCCATGTGGTGATGGCGAATATACGAGTAGAACTGACTTTAATTGATAAAGTTAAAGTTTCTCAAGCTACAGACCTATAGCTGATGCGTATGAGGAAGAAAGTGCATGAAGGTGCTATGCCGGAAGCAAGAATCGATGAAGAAGGAATACTTCGAGTCTACTCCAAACTTTGTGTTCCTAACGACCCTGATTTAAAGTATAAAATCATGATGGAGGCGCATAACACACCGTTTTCAATCCATCCTGGGAGTACCAAAATGTATCATGATATTAGTCATACATTTTGGTGGAGCAATATGAAGAGAGAGATAGCGCTATTTATCTCAAGGTGTCTAACTTGTCATCGAGTTAAAGCGGAGCATCAAGTACCAAAAGGTACATTGAAACTACTTGAAATTCCAAAATGGAAGTGGGAGCACATTACCATGGATTTCACATCGGTCTTCCTTAGGTTTCTCAAGGCATGATGCAATTTGGGTCATTATTGATAGATTGACCAAGTCCGCTTTATTTCTTACCGATACGAGAAACTTATACACTTGAACGCCTTGCTCAGATGTACATAAACGAGATTGTAAGATCGCATGGTATGCCTAGATCCATAGTTTCGATCGAGACCCAAGATTCACTTCACAATTTTGGGGTTAGTTTGCAAAAAGCTATGGGCACGGATTTACGATTTAGCTCTAAGATATCATCCTCAAACTGATTTTGACAATGGAGAGAGACTATTCAAACTCTTGAAGATCTATTAAGACTCGTGTCCTCGACTTCAAGGGAAGTTGGGACAAGTTCTTACCATCGGTGGAGTTTTCCTACAATAACAATTATCAAGTAAGTATCAAGGCGTTCTCCATTCAAGCGTTATATGGAAGGAAGTGTCGCTTCTCCAAAGATAATCGATAAGGTGGGTAAAGCAACGTTGTTGGACCGGAGTTGGTACGTATGACTATGGAAAAGATTCAAACGATCCGACAATGTATAAAAACCTCACAAGATCGACAAAAGAGTTATGCCGATCTTCATCGAAAGGACGTGGAATTTGATATAGAGATCATGTGTTATTACGAGTTGCTCCGTGGAAAGGAGTTACGAGATTTGGAAAGAGAGAAAAGCTCAATCTTCGATTTATCTACCCATTTTTTAATCCTCGATCGAAAGTAGGAACCGTGGGCCTATAGACTTCGCTTTTTTACCGCCAAGTATGTCTCGTGTTCATAACGCTTTTCACATATCCATGTTACGTAAATATGTGGAAGACCCAAACCACATTATTGAAGTTAGAACCGAACGAAATAGCGGAAGATTTGACGTATGAAGAGGTTCCTATTCAAATCTTGATAAGAAGGAACATATTCTACGCCTCCAAGGTTATACCTCAAGTCAACGCTTTGTGGAGAAACCACGATGTCGAGGAAATGACCGGGAGTTAGAATCAAATAAAGTCAAGGTATCCTTACCTCTTCGATATAAAGCAGTACGCATTCCCTAATTTCGAGGGCGAAATTTCATAAGAAGGGAAGGTTGAAGACCCCAAATTTTTGAATAAAGATTAATTTTCTATAAATATCATTTTTGAATATTATGGAATAAATTTAAAATAATGTTATAGTTGTGGGTAATATTTATAAATTTTGCAAAGTACGCAAGTTGTTATATAATATTCGATTGGTCTGGGAATATTCTGCTTTTAACAGAGAATATTCGTATAACTACACAATCATTGGTAACCTACAAATCTAAAATTATCATTTGGATTGAGAAAAAGACAAAATACTTTATGAAAATAACTATGGAAGTTTTACCCTTAACTGCTGAAACATCGGTGTTAAAAGTACAAGAATACGCATAGTCGCACAAGAAGTAGCACACCTGCTTTTGATTATCGATGCTACTTGAGAAGTCACCGCTTTGTTCAATTATTTCTATAGATTTGATGTAAATTTTACTTATTATTCGGACCCTTAGTTTCCCATTTTAAAAGAAATTGTTTAGAAGTTATCTCGCTTCGCTTTATATATATATGAATACATATATATATATATATATATATATATATATATTATATATATATATATATATTGTTAGTGGAAGGTGGATGGGGGAGGAATTTAGGATGGACTCGAGGAGTATTATTATGTATATTATATTATATATATATATATATGTTAGTTTGAAAGAATGGGCAGATCACATGTTATATATAATATATATATATATATATATTATATTTTATTTAAAAGATTTTGCTTTAGTTATGGACCATCCGATTAAAAGTAAATCAATATGGACCGTTCATGAATTAGTTACTATGCAAATCCATTCTTCTATATATAAAGCTCATTCCTTCATTATTTCTTATGAATTCACTAAAACTCTAGAGAGAGAAATTATGAGAAGCTATAGAAAAGTATCCTGCCCTTCCTACTCTTATATTTAGTTTATTTTACTAGTAAGGGTTATTATTTCTTTTATTCATGAAGAGAACTTCATTATTCTATTCTTTATTATTCTCACTTTAATAACCAAGATAATGCTTATCTACCCTATACTTGGTGACATTCTTCTATTATTCCATCTTTATTATTATTTTGTTGGGATATCCTATTTCATGCGCTTACTGCCTTTACTGTTCCCGCTTTATTATTATTCTGCTGAATATCCTCAGATATGCGCTTTTACGCCGACCTGATTCATCTTTATTATTATTCTGCTGGAATATCATGTCTACAGGCATTTTACGCCGGACCGGTTCCGTCTCAGTATTATTCTTAACATCCCGCTTGCATTTAATTTCGCCTCGCCCGGTTTCGTTATTTATTATTCGTTGAATAACCCGCCTACGCGAAGTACCGCATGCATGGTGATTTCTTTTGTTATTCCATTCGTTATTATACTTAGTTGATTAAAGTTTTGACTTTTATACTCCATGAAATTAGTGGAATATCCTTGATATTTGTGCTTCATCTAGTATTTTTTCATGGAAATATTCTTCTGAGCATTCTTGAATTTTACTCTATAAAGAAGTATCGTGTTGACAATTTGGACGTTATTGGTTCATGGATAAATTAATTCTTGAACTTGTTTTATTAAATTCTTATATCATTGTCATCATCCTCATGTTTATATTATGTTGAAAGTCATCTGGTCTGTAGTATGTAGATGGACTTGGTATGATTATAACCATGGATTATTTGGTGTAATCATGACCGTAATGTTACAAATGATGTGGAAAAAGACCTCATTGGCCTTTAGTGCATTGATGGATAGTTGTTGGCATGATCACGACCATTAATGAATACACAAATATTCTTGGCCCGTGGTGCATGGATAATTATGGTCGTGATACTAAAGAATATCCTCGGCCAGTAGTGCGTAAAGATTCGATGATGTGGATTATTTATTGTTTGAGTCCCAAATGATAAAAGTGATGAAAAACCTTTAAATCATAAAAGATAGTTGATTTTATTCTCTACTGACTTTTGAATGGATTGCTTGTTCAATACTGCAGCTAAACTTGATGTTGTTATATTTTATCGCTTTAACATCGTTGAAGGCTAACGATAATTTATTCTACATTATCTTAGTCATAATATTTCTTATTGAGCTAGTTGAGCTCACCTTTCTTTCACCGTTTCTTCGTGAAATGAGAACGTAGTCGGGACTAGCTCGGGGAACTAGAGTGATGGTCCTAGATGGTGCTTTAGTAGTCCTCACTATTCGTGAAATAGTGTGATAATGATTGTAATGAGGACTCCTTTTGAGTTTGTATAATCTCTAGTAGACAATAATTGTATTCAAACTCACAGCTATGTTTTGTCGATTATACACGACAGCTTGTATTAGTAAATTGTATTTGAATTTCATGCATTATGTAATCAAGCGACCCAAGATGGGTGATGCATACCTAATTTTGGGGCATCACACCACGCTTGTTGTCACCACTTCGATGACTGTTCTCACTAGTATTATCATTTTGCCGGGTCGCTTCTCTTTTGGTTGCGTTGACTCATTATCGCTACCCCACTAATCGAGCCCTATTTACAACATCCAATACAAACACGCTTTATGAGAAATAAGATGTTGACGATTCCAGCCTTCAAACCTCTTAAAAACATACGCGTCATTCTCTCTTCATTATCCACCAAGTGGGACGCAAACCGGGACAACTCGACAAACTTGGCTTCGTACTGCGACACGGTCATGTTATTCTGCTCTAACTTGATGAACTCCACCTCCTTCATTTGACGAATACTTTCGGGAAAGTACTTTTCGTTGAATAGTTCTTGGAACTTCTCCCAAGACATTTTTAGTGTGGCAGGTTAAGTACGCTTTACCGATTCCCACCAGTAATCTGCCTCTCCTCGCTACAAAAAGCCGGCAAAGGGAACCTTCTACTCCTCGGAGCATCCCAAGACATCAAATATCTTGGTGATCTGCTTTATCCATGCTTCCGCCTTAAGTGGTTTTGGCTCTCCAATAAACTCCGCTGGTCCCAGCCTCTTGAACTGCTTGACGGTGACCGTCCCGAGAGTTTCAAGTGTTTCCACCTACATTTTGGATAGGAGCCGCCTCTCTCATTGCCGTCATTTGAATTGCATAAAGCCTCCTAACATTCCATCATTCATCATTTGGTAAGTGTTGTTATTTGCATGAGGATTGTAGCCTTCCTGATGCACATTATCCTGATTATTGATATGTGGTGAATCAACGGTCGCTTGTGCTCCATTGTTATTCTCAACATTTTTTGGATGTCATTTTCAGATATCGCCACAAAACAAAAGTTAATCGACATGTAACATATTATCCCTATATTCTCACCGACCAATTAAATACAAAAAAAACTTAGTAGGTCATACTAGCGAAGGAATTCCCCGCCTCCCTCCTCCTAGTTCTATTCTCACATCTTAGCCAGGATCATATCCCTATGTTTTGATACTAACAAAGGACGCCCCAAAATAGGTATACATCACCCATCTCGAGTCGCCAAATACATGGTACAAAATTCAAATGCAACTTAATTATACAACAAATCGTGTAAAATATGACTAAACATATCTCATGAGAGTTTTAATACAAATATTGTCATCTAGACAATATACAAACTCAATGGGGTCCTCATTACATTTATTGTCATACTATTTAATGTAATAGTGAGGACTACTAATACTATCATCCGTCCATCACTCCGCTCCCCGACTGCGTCCTAGCTATATTCTCATTTCCTCAGAGAATAAAAGGAAAGAAAGGGTGAGCTTAACTAGCCCAAGAAGAAATATTACGACTAAGATAATGGAGAATAAATTATCATTAGCCTTAAACAAATGTTAAACCGATACAATATAACAAACATCAAGTTTAATCATAATGAACAAGCAATCCATTAAAAGAGTCAAGTAGAGAATAAAATCTACTATCTTTTATGATTTAAAAGGTTTTTCATCACTTTTATCGCTTGGACTCAACTTAATAAATAATCCACATCATCAAATCACCCCTGCACTACGGCCAAGGATATTCTTTAATATCACGACCACAATTATCCATGCACTACGGGCCAAGAATATTTATGTATTCATTAATAGTCATTATCATGCCAACAACTGTCCATCAATGCACTACGAGCCAATGAGGACTTTTTACGACATCATTTGTAACATTACAAATCATGATTACAATCGAATAATCCTCGGTCATAATCATACCAAGTCCATCTATGCACTACGTGCCACCGGTGACTTTAAAAAAATATAAACATGAGGATGATGACAACGATATAAGAATTCAATAAAACAAGTTCAAGAATTAAGTTATTCAGAACTAATAACGCCCAAATTGTCAACATGATACTACTTTGAGTAAAATTCAAGAATGCTCGTAAGAATATTTCCATGAAAAGATATCGATGAAGCGCAAATATCAAGGATATTCCACTAATTTCATGGAGTATAGAAGTCAAAACTTTAACCAACCGAGTACAATAAAAAAATGGAATAACAAAAGAAATCACCATGCATGCGGTACATCACATAAACAAAGTTATTCCAATGTATAATAATAACGAAACCGAGTCGCAAAATTTGCAACAATCGACAGATGTTCCAAATGTAATAATAAAGAATAGAATAACAACAGAAATCACCATGCATGCGGTGCTTACATGTATTGTGTTATTCCAATGTAATACTAAATAACTGAACGTGTCAAAGTGTAATACGACCGGCGTGATATTCCAAATGTAATAGCAAAGAATAGAATAACAGGAGAATTTTACCAAGTTTAGGGAAGTTCGCATATACAGGTTATTCCAACAGAATAATAAAAAATGGAATAACAGAAGTTCTCTTCATGAATACAAAAGAAATAATACCCCTTACCTTAAGAAGAAGAGTACTAGATATATAAGTAGTGAAATAGCGTAATACTTTTCTTATTTCTCTCTATAGTTTATCTCTCTAGAGTTTCAGTGAATTCGTAAGAAATAATGAAGGAATGAGCTTCTATTTATAGAAAAATGGTCTGCATAGTAACTAACTCATGAACGGTCCACATTAATTTACTTTAATCTGATGGTCCATATTTAAAGCAACATCATTTAAATAAAATATAATATATTCTGTTTATAATCTAATAAAATGAATAACTTTATAAAAGATTTTATTATGCAAACACTATGCAGCACTATGCAAACACTATGCATAATAAAATATAATATATTCTAATTATTGTCTAATAAAATGTATAACTTTATAAAAGTATTCTGCTTTATATAAAAAGATCTTACTATTAGCTCTAATAAAACGAATAACTTTATAAAAGTATTCTATTTTATATAAAAAGCTTTTCTATTTTATTACATTAATAATCCTAATAAAACAAAACCGAGTGACTTATCACATAAGCATCAATAATCAATACCGCATGCTACTACGCAACTAATGCCAGACATCGCATTTCTTTACTACCTAGTAGTTCAACAAGATTAACGTGAAAACTTCCACCGTTATTTTCAATAAAATATTTTGTCATTTTCAATCCGACAATAATTCCGTTGTAGGTCCACCAATGATTGTGCTGCTATACTAATATTCCTCGTTAAAACGAATATTCCCAACCAATCGAATATTATATAACCACTTGGGTACTTTTCAAAATTTATAAATATTACCCACAACTATAATATTATATCAAATTTTACTCCATAATATTCAAAAATGATATTTATAGAAAATTCATCTTTATTCAAAAAGTTGGGGTCTTACATGAACCCTGTCCACAGTTATAAGTAATCTTTCAACTTCAACTTTAAGGACTCCACGTACTTAGGGGGATCAACCCTTTGTACAATGTACTGTGCACAACCATTTCAACGCTAAGCATAAACCTCTAATAAAAGAGTTGTTCATCTCAGTATTTAGAATACAAGTCCGCACCAAAGTAGGTTTGGTTTGGATACATTACAAGGTAATTTAGAATTCAACGTCATCAACTAAGGATTAGTTGAATACAACAGAAATAACTGCATGCTATGGAATAATCATAACTAAATCGATATTTGTAAATTAATATCATGCATTAGGAATAATCTAATAGCATAAACATTGAATAATCGTAACATAATATGCTTGAACAATATTAAATCAAGGTTATTGAGAATTGGATACTAAACATGCATAACGAATAGTAATTTGAACGATAAAGTTGTTCAACTCTAGGATATCAAAATACAGTAACTTGCATGCTAAATAACAAGTTACATATTAAAGAAACTTGCTCAATAATTGACAGTCTAACTCTACGAAAGTGTAGAGTTAGCAAACTTCAACGTAATCAGAATCAATTAGAAGCAATAACGTACTCAACGAAATTAAACTTGCACAACGAAGTCTTAGGGTTAGAAAACTTGCCTTGAGCACAAGCTAAACCTTACAACTTGAATCTCAATACCCTATATATATGTCATCATGACATAATTAGTCACTACCAACATTCTATATATATAAACAAGTATATACATCATGTAAGTTTGATTCTCAATTCACATAATCGAATCACGTTAATACTAAGACTAGTTAACCCTTGATAACATGCTCATTCATAGTTTAGTAATACTGAAATCATAATTTAACAGTCCTATTATTAACACATAACATTTGTTTTTAGACTTTGTGTAAATAAATAAAACTGTCAGACTATTCTCTAAACTTAGGCCATGTACTTCCATTCTTTACATTACGGGTCGGTGTCATGCATACATGATGACCAGCCATACGCGCTGCATACATGCTTACGATTATGGCTGCACAAGGGCTCAAGGTCAAGAACCTAAACTTACATCATTGGTCAATTGCATGGCTGCAATACAAACTCCATTTCTTCGACCCGGCCAAAATTTCTAACAACATGAACAAAAAGCCAAATTGGTCTACAAGCTCTAATCTAACAAACTAATTAACATGTAATACATACAGAGAGTTCATATAAACATATTGTAAAGACTCTTAACATGATTCTACCCATAAAATAACATAAACATCAAATTTTCAACCCCCAATTTCACTATTTTTGATAAAAACTCCATTTTTGACATTTTCAGTGAAACTTATCACTATAACTTTGTTTTTCAACCAAAACAATTAATTCTAAATACCTTGTTTATGTTTATTCATTCTCTTTCAAATTCAATAGTCAATTTATAATTTAAACAACTATTAAAACCTTAATTTTACTTTTAAACTAAGTCATATTCATAGATATTCATATAAACTCATTGTAATATGGATTTCTTCACAAAGTAAAAACATACATGAATTAATTGACTATTCACATATATAACTTATGAAAAATAGTTTTATAACAAACAATTTATCATACAAAATCATAAACCACACACAATTTATCCTTCACAAAGCTTTTACATAAATTTTGGAAGAAGAAGACAACTAAACTTTAAAAATTTTAAAAAGGTTTAGATGATACCTTGTATGCTAGAAGATGATAACTTTCTTCCTTTGTTCAACAAAAACTTCTTTTCCCAAATTCTTTTTACAACACTCTCTAGGATCCTCTCAATTTTCTCTCAGATTCTTCTTCTTCTTCTTCTCATCTTTCTTCTTCTGAGTCTTTCTCCTAACTCTATTCTAACTTACGTACTAACCAAAAAGATATAATGTATAATAATAATAATATAGGTATTAAGTATAAAATTTTAACTGACATCAGTTATAAATTATTTGAAAATCAAAAGTCATAAGGCTTGTTTGGCTAGCTAACTAAAAATAACTCATTAACTCTTACACCTTGTTTGGTAAACCTAATTAAAATAAATCAATTAATCCCTATACCTTGTTTGGTAAAACACCATTAGATTAAAGACTTAATATGCATTAAGACATGTTTGGCTAAAACTAATTAAACTCCTTTAATTTATTTTAATAACACCTTTATAGCAAGGTTATTTGTCACGCTTCTATTTAATTATATTTTAATAATCTATTTAATAAATTCTAATACTAATCTATTAAATTACTTTATCATATAAATCACTACCACATAATTATAATTTCCTTTAGAATTATACTTTTATTTAACCAACTAACACCTTATTTTAATTACAAATTCCCATTAAAATATTTTAATTCATTTAATCATTATAAGCTCTCTAACTTAATTATTAAATTAAATTAGTATATTATCTCATAACAATTAATTTTCTTAACTCCTTAATTATTTTCTTAACAAATAATTAACTAAATCAAATCAATCAAATTGAACAATTATTTATTCAACAATAACATAACCATTAAATATTTATATAACTCAATAAATATTTAAAATTAAAATAAAAATTGAATGTTACAACAACTATCGCCACGGAGTCACCTTTCGCTGGTCACAAAGATGGTTGAAGATGAGGATGGTGATGTGGAGATTTTGATGAGGAGGATCCCGTTGAGTTGCCACAGATGATGAGGATGACGAGGACGAGGAGGAAGAGACTTCACTAACCTCGATAATGTCGCTTTCGAATGTACGATGAAGTCTACGATCGTAACTTGGAACTTCAGGATACAGTCAAGGAATTTCAAGAGATAGTAGCTGAACAACAGACTGCAATGACACAGAATGACGACGAGATCCAGGATCTTGAGGAAAGACTAACTAATGTCGAGGAGAAGCTAGAACAGACTGAATGAGAGAAAGAACAACTAATTGAATAGGTCACAGAACTGAAGAACAAGTTGAAGGAAGAAGGTACTAATAAGGCAAGAGTTGAAGACGCATATGAGGAGGTGTTTAAATGAGCCGGGATAGCAGTGAAAGACGCACAGGCAAAGAGAATAAAGATGGAAGAGATGAATAGAGTATTCAACCCCGTGGTTAATCGAGCTCATGATCGGGTCATGGGTTATCCGATTCAGTTCGAGACGCTGCCATCGTACGTATTAGATCGCAAAACAATGTTCCGGATCATGGAGGAAGAACGTAGTAAGGCTAAGCAGTATCTTAGTAGAACATCGTAGTTGTTATGCGATTAATAAATGTTAAATAAATTGTAAATCCCAATTGTTATTTAACCTATGGGATATGATGATGATGTTGTCTTGAAACGTAGTTCAGGAAAGTAATGTAAATAGTAGTGATGCTATTGTTTTATATTTTCAAAGAAATTATGAATAAATAAAAGTTATTACTTTATTCAAAGTGTTACGTGATTATGTGGTTATTTCTTGTGTGGAGGCAGGTTAAATAGATATTTCTTAAAAGAGTTGAATAATAATCTAATGAGTGTATTTTTAACAGAAAATGCCTCCCAGACGTCAACCACCATGACAGAGAACCACTAAAGGAACCAATAACGACAATAATGATGCTAACCCCATTCAACAACTAGTGACGCTACTGACAATAGCGTTGCAGAATCAACCACAGAACCAAGGAACAACGTTTAAGGAGTTCAAGGCGGTTGGACCACCTGAATTCCATGGGTCCATGAATCTAGTCGAGGCACAGACCTGGATTATGGAGATAGAAAAGGTGTTTGATGTCGCTAGGGTAGGGGATGACCAGAAGACTGCTTTTGCAACATTTATGTTGAAAGCAGAGTCTAGTTATTGGTGGTAGGCCAATAAAACTCGAGAACGGCTAGGGATGATGACCTGGGATAGGTTTAAGGAGATATTCTTTGAGAACTATTTTCCAGAAAGTTCAAAGAGTCAGCTATAAGTGTAATTTTTTGAACTGAAGCAGGGAACGATGACGGTGTTCGAGTATGCTGCTAAATTCAACGAGTTGGTGAGGTTTGCGCATTATCAAGTCAGCACGGACGAATGCAAGGCGAAGAGGTTTGAACAGGGACTGAAGCCCTGGTTGTATAGTAGGGTTTCCCTATTCCAATTGAAGACTTTAGCAACAGTGATGGAGAAAGCAATACTCGCTGAAGGTGGGGGCGAGGCAGTGACAAGTTCAATCAGGAACAGAAGAAGAAGAAGAATGAGGTGGAGATTAAGAATGGAGGTGGTAGTGGTGGATACAACAACAATAACAACAATAACTTGAAGAGGAAGTGGAATGGAAACGTGGGTGCTGGAAACCAGCAGGGTAACCAACAAAACAAGAAGTTTGAAGCATGTGCTACATGCGAGAAGTTTCATAAGGGTGCGTGCTTGATGGGGAAATGAGTATGCTTCAATTGTGGCCGGGAGGGTCACATCGCCCCAAATTGCACTCAACCTAAAGAAGAACGCAGGCTTCACGTGCGGATCCAAGGATCACTTTGCTCGTGAATGCCCTAAGAAGAAGGCTGTTGAGACAACTAGAAAAAATAGAGGTAACGGTGGAGGTACATGGGCCATTGCTGAACCTACATCATCAAACAAACCCACAGCTAAAACCTTCAACATGACTGTACAAGATGCTGTGCAATCAAAAGATATGGTGTCTGGTATTATCCCAATCAATGATATTGATGCTTATGTATTATTTGATTCGGGTGCTACTTGTTAGTTTATATCTGATGAATTTGCTAAGAGGTTAGGATTGCCTAGTGAAGAACTGAATTTTCCTTTGAACGTAGAAATTGCGAATAAGGAAGTAATACCTGTTAGATTCGTATACAAGAATTGTAGGGTGAACATTAAGGAGAATATTTTGTTGGTAGATTTGATTCCGATTAAACTTGGAGAGTTTGATGTTATTTTGGGAATGGATTGGCTGTTCAAATATGGAGCGGTAATTGATTGCCAAAAGAAGTGTGTAAACCTTATGACCCCATCAAAGGTAGTATTTTATGGTAGCAAGTCGCCTAGACAAATGAAATGTCTGACGATTATGCAGGCCGAGAAATTGTTGAGTCAAGACTGTGTGGGCTATTTAGCTTACATAGTCGATACTCAGAAGAAGAGTGTGAAACTGGAAGAGATACCAGTGGTGAGGGAATTTGAGGATGTGTTTCCAGAGGATTTGCCAGAACTTCCGTCTGACAGAGAGATTGAGTTCGTGATCAACTTAGAGCCTGGAACATCACCGATATCGAAGGCCTCGTACAGAATGGCTCCGGTAGAAATGAAGGAACTGATGGTATAGTTGCAAGAGTTGCTAGACAAGAAGTATATTCAACCAAGCGTATCACCGTGGGGAGCGTCGATGTTATTCGTGAAGAAGAAGGACGGGTCAAAACGTCTTTGCATTGATTATAGAGAATTAAACAAAGTCACTATTAAAAATAAATATCCATTGCAAAGAATAGATGACTTGTTTGATCAGTTAAAGGGTACTAAATACTTCTCAAAATATATTTGAGAAGTGGGTATCACCAGTTGAAAGTGAGGAAGGAGGATATACCTCGAATCGACATCTGAACTCGGATAGACATTACGAAGTTTCGGTGATGTCTTTTTTAGTTTAACCAATGCACCTGCTGCATTCATGGATTTGATGAATAAGGTGTTTAAACCATTCTTAGACAAGTTTGTAGTGTTATTCATCGACGACATTCTGGTGTATTCCAAAACTCAAGAAGAACACGTGGAACACTTACGTTTGACATTGGAAACACTAAGAAAGGAAAAATTGTATGAGAAATTCTCTAAGTGCGAATTTTGGCTAGATCGTATACAATTTCTTGGGCACGTGATTGATAAAGATGGGATTTAAGTAGATCCATCAAAAGTGGAAGTCAGAATCAATTGGGAACAACCAAGAACATCGCCGTAAGTGAGGAGTTTCTTGGGACCGAAATTTGGTGTTCATCAGATAAATATCATCTATCTATCTACCCATAATAAATGCAAACCATGCAATAGATAGAAATAAAATCTTCCCTTAAGGGTTACAACATCCTAATAATAATAATACAATCCCAAAGTTAAACTAACCTTAAACATCTCGTGCGAATCATAAACAAATAAGTCTTAAACAACATCATTAACTCAAGTCTTAAACATAAATACATCATCTAATAAAATAACAAGTCTTCATCACTTGCTAACTTTGCCCTCGCCTTTACTAGTGGAAGGTTCATCGCTTCTTTCGTTTTAATCGCAATGTTATTATTAAGCAAGAGTGAGCACTATTGCCCACAAGTATAACAATGAAATAATAAAGATAATAACATGCGAGTAAATCAAAGACATCTCAATAAAAGCTCAACTTTTGAATCAAGAATGAATAACAAGAATCAAAAGAATTCTCGAGGGTCATAAGACCTTGAACTATGTCCTAGGTTATCAAGGGTTATACTTGAAACCTTTAATACTATAAGACTATGGACCTTTCTACTCGTGATTTAGGGGATCAACCCTTAGTACCATAATCAGCACACATATCTTAACGCTAACGATAAGTAAATCCTTTGCAGGGTTGTTCATCTCATTGACATTGAGTCCGCACTAAAGGAAGTTTGGTTTGATAATTCAATAAGGGTTCAAATTTAGAACGCTCATCAACTAAGGACTAGTTGAATCAATAAAGTTCACTAGTCTAATAAGGTTCAACAATAATGATATTCAATTTGAATAATAATCTCAAGAAGTATACAATAGACAATTATTGTATAACTAAATCATGCTTTGAAAAGATAATCAATCTTTAATATAACATTTGAACTTGAATAATAGTAATGATAATTTACTCGAGGTAAATAATAAACTTGAACAATAATGACAAGTAGGTTAGAAACTTGCCTCGTATGTAGATTACACTTTTTAAACTAAGCACGCTCTTTGAATTTAATCCTACATACCATTCACATTCACAATACCAAATTAATTATAACTTAACTAATCATCAAAAAACTCATTCTTTTTTCTAACTTTGATTATCGACTATACTTAGTCAATTTACACACTTTCGTCACATAATTTATACACTTCATGAATAATAATTTAATTATGTATTCAATAATTCAATCCACATGCAATTATGTTATTTACATGTTAAACATCTATTTTATCATCACATTATACTTCTAACATGTTTACATGTTCATTACATTAAGTTACTAACACATCACAGACTTAACATTTTAAAAAATAATTCATTTCGAACTTTTCGAGAGTGAAATATAATACCATCACTTATATATATATTATTCTTCACACATGGCAATGCTGGCCATATGCTATTGGACTCTTCAATGCCATGCATGGAGATCATGAATATCATGTCATGGCTAAATAGGCATATAGGTATAAATAAATCACAATGCAAAATACATGCATAAAATCATGATAAATGGCAAAATCACAAAAATCGCAGAACATGCCAATTTCTTCCAATTTCTTATTTTCTACTCAAAATTAATACATACCCATATGATGTAATTCATGCATAAACATAACCCAACATTTATATAACGATTTTTAACCAATTAAAACACTTAATTACAGAATTTAAGCATGCAATTTCACCGACTTTGATGTTCTTGAAGGTTTTGAAAATAAAACATGAAAATTGTCACTACTTGATTCAAGATAACAATCAAATCCATTTATTTAAACTTTGGTCTCTTCAGATCAACATGCATAACAACATACGAAAGTGTAAAATTTAGGGATAATATACGATCAACACATGAAATATCACGATAAGGCCATATGGCCAAAACCCAACTCGTAAGTTTTTGAAAAATATATACGATATGTGTTTTTATGAAATCGATGACATGGTTTACATAATAAATATAATTAAATACGATTTGATACATCTTAACCCATATATAAACTCATAATCAAACCCTTTCTCAATTATAGAGATTTTACAAAAGCTTTGAAAGCCATTTTCTTATAAAACTAACTGACGTGAAAAGGAATTGGGTCAAGAGATTACCCAAGCGTAGAATTAATGGAAGATGAATTCTTCTCGATGACTCTCACAATCCTCTTAACAATTTCTAAATTCTCAACTCTTTCTCTCAGATTTCTCTCTTGCTTTTTTCTAGACTTAGGCAAATAATGAATAAAAAGAAAAGACGTATGATAATAAAGGAGAAAAACGACGCATAAGATGGTGGTGGCAGCCACCATCATCATGGGTAATCGCAATCAACTCCCACAAAGGCTATGTTTGGTTAGCTTAGCTTTAATTGATTCAAGTCATTTAATTTAATAAACCTTTATACTATAGTTTAAATCATGTCACACCCACTTCATAAAATAAATCAATATCTTATTTAATATAAATAAAATATAATAACTTCTCATAAATTCACATAGTCATATAATTAATTTTCTCATTAATTAATTATATCAAATTATTAAATCTCTAATTAATAATTAAATTAATTAAAATAACATCATGCTTAATTAAATATTTCATTTAATACAATAAGCTCACATAATTACATACTTCGATAATAATAATATTCTCTACATTAATTTAATAAATGTAACATATATAATTAAATTAATCTACCACAATTGCATCAATTAATTATTTAATCTAATAATTAAATCATCGAAAAATATTTATTTAATTCAATAAATATTAAAATTAAATTACAAAAATCTCGCTCATCACATCTTTCCCCTTAAAAGGATTCTTCCCCCGTAATCACGACTCAATAAATTCGACCCACTACATTCTCCCCTTACAAAGATTCTCATCCCCTAATCGCTATACATAATTAAGTAAATAAATGAGGGTAATTCTTCATCATATTCTCTTCGAGTTCCCACGTAGCTTCTTCAAAGATTGTGGTTCCTCCAAATTACCTTAATGTAAGGTATAACTTTATTTCGAGAACTTGTTCTTTTCTTGGACGATAATTGAACAGAATTTCTTCGTAAAGATAAGTCTTTCTCAAAATGCAGGGTTTCAGATTCAATTACATGCTTGTAATCGGGCTTGTAGGGTCGTAACACGTAAACATGGAAGACGCTAGGACATTCTCGAGTGTGTTGGAGGTAAGGCTACCTCGACGCAATCTCCGATTCTTCGTAATACTTCAAATGGTCCAATGAATCTTGGGCTCAATTTCCCTTTCTTTCCTAACCTCGATCTTTCCTTCCAAGGAGAGACCTTCAAGAAAACATAACTACCGATTCAAACTCGATATTTTTACGATGTGGATCAACAGATTTCTTCCGTCGATCTTGAGCCGCTACCAACGTGTTTCTGATCACTTTGACTATTTCTCGCTTCTCATTGCACTCAATTCGCCCTAGCAATTGCCTTTCACCAACTTCATCCCAAAGAAAGTGGAGTTCGCACTTTCACCAGATAACGCTTCATAAGGCGATATGCCAATACTAGCGTGGTAATCTGTTGTTGTAGCCGAACTCTACTAACTAGTAGTGATCATCCCAATTTCCTTTAAAGTCCATCACACAAGCTCTTAGCATATCTTCTAATGTCTCAATCGTTCTTTCGCTCATCTCCGTCTGCTTGAGGGTGGTATGTCAGTACTTATTCGCAATCGCGCACCCATGCATTCCTCAAGACGCTTCCAAAAATTGATGTGAAGCGCGATCTCTATCGAAAACAATTGACACCGAAACTCCGTGTCTCAAAACAATCTCTTTTACGATATACCTCGCCAACCGATCTAAGTTGAATCTGATTTTGATCTAAGGAAGTGTGCGATTTCGTCACCAATAACGATAACCCATATCGCGTCAGTAGCCTTTCTCGAGTCGCTTCAAGGCCAACCACGAAGTCCATTGTAATATGTTCCCATTTCCATTCTGGATCTCTAACTATTGTAGTAATCCACTTTGGTCTCGATGTTCGCTTTCACTTTCGATAAAAGTCGACACTTGGCAACACATTCTCGCAACATCACGCTTTTAAATTTGGCCACCGTAAATGTTGTCAAAGATCTTGGTACATTTTGGTACTACCAGGTGAATCGAATATCGTGAACTATGAGCCTCGCTCAAAATATCTTCCTTAATCTCAGATCAAGCAAACCCAAATTCTACTCTCAAATCTCAAGATTCCTTCCTTATCCATCTTAAATCTTTGCCTCGCCTTCCTTCAGATATCTTCTTTGTCACCTTTTTACATTCTTCGTCCCGGTCGAGCCTCCTTTACTTTATCTAGTAGAGTTGTACCAGATCAGATCTAAAATAGCTTCTCATCAATCTCCATAGGATACTTCACTTCCAACTCTAGTTTCTCCATTTCTCGCAATTAGCTCCTCCCGAGCAAATAACATCATCAATTTCACGACCCTTTCTACTTAAGGCGCCTAAGAACCACATTTGCTTTACCCGATGGTATAAAATCTCACAAATCGTAATCCTTAATTAATTCCAACCATCTTCTTTGACGATATTCAAATCCTTCCGTGTGAAAATATATTTTTTACTCTTGTGGTCCGTGATATATTTCACACTTCTCCCCGTAGAGATAGTGCCTCCAAATTTTCAAAGCAAAACAACTCATAGCTAACTCCAAGTCATGGGTCTGATATCCTTCTCGTAATCCTTCAATTGTCGTGATGCATACGCAATGACTTTGCCATTTTGCATCAAGACACAACCAAGTCCTTTATGCGACGCATCACTATAAACAACAAAATTTCCTGATCATCCGGAAGAGATAACACAAAATCGACTCAACCTCTTCTTCAATTCTTGAAAACTTTCTCTCACACTTATCCGTCCCAAACAAATTTCATAAATTTTCGAGTTAAATTCATTAATCTGAGTTGCGATCTTGAAAAGTCTTGAATGAATCTTCTATAATATCCCGCTAATCCAAGAAAACTTCTTACTTTCGACGGCTTTCTCTACCGATCCCAAGCTTAATCACGGCTTTCTTTTTTAGATGGATCTACCGAATTCCATTTTTATCGATCACGCGACCAAGAAATTGTACTCGCTCAATCCAAAATTCGCATTTCAAAACTCGCATACAACTTTTCCCTTCTCAATACTTCCAATGTTAATCTCAAATGCTCTTCATGTTCTTCTTTGGTTTTCGAATATACCAAAATATCGCCTATAAATACCACCACGAATTTGTCCAAAACGGCTTGAACACACCATTCATTAGTCCCATAAATGTCAGCAGAGCATTCGTTAGACCAAACGACATTACTAAAAATTCAGAGTGACCGTATCGCTGCTCTCGAACGCCGCCTTCTGTACATCCTCCGCCTCACCTTCAGTTGATGATAACCGCTTCTCAAGTCTATCTTGGAAAAGTATCTCGCCCCTTTAATTGATCAAACAGTCATCGATCCTCGGTAATGGATATCTATTCTTAATCGTGACCTTATTCAGCTTCTCTCAGAGTCAATGCAGAGTCGCATCGATCCATCCTTCTTTTTCATTAAAAACACCGCGCGGCCCCCTACTATGATACGCTTTCGGTTGAATGTACTTCTTGTCCAACAATTTTTGTAGTTGTACCATTAATTCTTTCATCTCATCGGTGCCATTCTTGTATGGTGCCTTCGATATTGAGCAGCCTCCGCGCCAAATCGATCACGAAATCTACCTCTATCTATCGGTGGAAGTCCCGCAAATCGTCTGAAATACGTCGATGAAGTCCCTCACAATCAGATTTCTTCTACCTTCTGATTCTCTTTTCGATCGTCGACTATGTAAGCTAAGTATCCTACACAAATTGTTTAATAACTTCCTCGCTCAGCATCATCGCCGACAACTCGCTTGTCTAGGCGACTTGCTACTATAAAATACAACCTTTCGACGAGTCATAAGGTTAATACGCTTTTTTTGGCAATCAATTACAACTCAGTAATTGAATAACCAATCCATTCCCAATATAACGCCAAATTCCCCAAGTCGAATAGGATAAGATCTACGCTCATGATATTACCCTTAATATCCACTCTACGCTTCTTATGTATGTACTTAATGTGGATTATTTCTCTATTCGCAATTTCTATGTTCATGGGTAATCCAATTCATCCTTAGGCAAATCTAAATTCTTGCAAAGTCATCGGATATAAAGGAACAAGTAGCACCCGATCAAATAAAACATAAGCATTAATTTTATTGATCTAATGATACCGACACCACATCACGGATCGAATCGCATCTTGCACCGCCATGTTGAAAGTCCGGCGGCTTTATTTGGTTTGTTGCGGTTGTCCTGGTGATGGTTAAGGCATTTCAACCGTTATTTCCTGCTCCTCCTCGATCCTCGACCTCCCGATCCCTTCTTGGGATAGTCTTCTTGCCGATGGTCCTTCAAACCACAAGTAAAACAAGCACCTTCTTCGGGTTTGGATAAGCTTGGTGCTATGTGGCCTTCCTGACCACAATTGTAACATACACTTTTTCCTTTCATACAAACTCCCAGATGGGCTTTTCCGCAGGTTGGGCATGCTTCAATTCTTTTCTTCTGACTACCTTGTTGATTCCCCGATGATGAGTTGTCATTCCATCTTTTCTTCCTCGATTGAAATTTCCACCTCCCGTGCTACTTCCACCGGCTTTTATTATTTCCTTCACCTTCACTCTTCTTCTTCTTCTGATCTTGATTGTACTTGGTCACCGTGATCGCTTCCTCCTTCAAATGAGGATGGCCTTTTCCAAAGACTCCAAGAAATGTGTTTATCTCAAACATTGAAACTTTTATCAGATACCCAAGGCTTTAGTCCTTGTTCAATCTTCTCGCTTTTCTCTCATCAAAGGTGTACTTGAGTACGGGGCTAACCTTGCCAACTCATTGAATTTAGCCACAGTAGTCGCACGCCATGTTTCCCTCGCTTCAGCCTGTAATTGAACCTCCATCCGATTCTCGCTAACTAGTTGGGAAATACATTTCAAAAACATCTCTTTAAATCTCTCCCACGTAATTACACCTTCACCTCCTCGCACTTTGTTTGTTGCCACCAAGAGCTAGCCTCGCACTTCAAAGATAAACGCTTGCAAAAGCGGTCTTCCGGTCTTCTAACCCTAGCAACGCCGAAAACCTTTCTCCATTTCCATAACCCACGCTTGAGCCTCGATCGGGTTCATGGAACCTTTGAACTCAAGCAATCCCACCGCCTTTGAAGTCTTTAAACGTTGTGTTTGGTGGAGCTTGAGGTTGATTATTCATGGCTCCAAATAGAAGTTCACCAACCACTGAACGGGATTAGTATTGGCATTATTGTTATTATTGGTAGACTCTTCCCGAGCCGGGTTGACGTTGTTGTTTTCTCCTCATGCGGCATTTTTCGTTAAATAAACGCTTATTAGAACTTTATTTATTTCTCTAAATAGTTAAGGCATTACTTAACAATTTAATATACTCATTTAACACATCATCTCAAACAACTTGATATATTTTCATTCAAATCAAAAGTTTTAACATCAAACTATAAAGATCACCGCTATTTACATCAACTATCCCGAATAAAGAATCCACAAGATTTAAAACATTTAAATATTCTTTCGCTCATAAACACGCCGAATTTACATCTAAAAAACTAATTAAGTTCTTCACATAATTAAACAAATCATATCACCGCTTGCTTAGGTACTCGATTAGCCTTTACGCCCTCTCTCTAAGATGCGATACATCGTCTCTGCGATCCATCATGTACAATGGTAGTCCTTCGAACCGGATTGGGTACCTCAAAACTCGATCTCGGGTCTCATTCATCGCCTTGTTAAGTGTAGAATATGTCTCCCCAATCTTCGCCTTTCTTTGCATCGACCATCATCTTCTCGCATCGATCACCGACGTGATTCTCTTACCCAAATTCTCCTCTATTTTATTTTTAGTCTTTCGAGGTTTCCTTCGCCTTCCTTCTTCAACTTTCTCTCTCCTGGCCTTATCTTCTGCTTCAACCTTCTCATGGACCAAATCCCATTCTACATTTCCCAATCAGTGAGTGAAGAGTCAAAATCTCCTCTCCTTCTCGCTTCTAGAGTAATATGTCAATAACCGCTCACTCACCAAATCTCGACCTCGCCTCAGAACTCTACGTTACTTGGCCAGATAACGTGTCATACATCTCAAAGATCAACTGTGTACCGTGGTAACTCCTCTTCTTCCTCTTCCTCTTCCTCAACAAATTCCTCCTCAGATCCTCCTCAGATCGGCCTCGTGTTCATGCTCCCGACCAACAACGGTGATCAATGGAGATGATTCCTCTCGCACCACCGCTTCCCTCAACGACATGAATGTCTCGGGTTCCTCCTCCGCTTGCATACTATAGGTACACGGGTTCTTCCTCAAGAGGTACTATAGGTACACTAGGGTTCTTCCTCCCAACTTGACTAGCTTCTCCAACATTCGACATCCCGACAACAAAATTTTAAGTTTTAGTTACTAAGTCGTATCATCTAACGATACTTTAACACATAAACACATAAGGTCTTTTATTATCTTCAATGAATTACAAAAATTCATTTCTTATAACTCGATAAGAGTTTTCCATCACTATCTTCTTTCTATAAGGCTACTACCTAAGGTTGTTCCCCACCTAAGGTTCATAACCTACATACTTTGATACCAACTTGTGACACCCCAAATCCGGTACTTCAATTCCACGATTTGGTGTTCACTCAGACAAATATCATCTATCTATCTACCCATAATAAATGCAAACCATGCAATAGATAGAAAAAAAATCTTCCCTTAAGGGTTACAACATCCTAATAATAATACAATCCCAAAGTTAAACTAACCTTAAACATCCGTAAGTATGAATCATAAACAAATAAGTCTTAAACAACATCATTAACTCAAGTCTTAAACATAAATACATCATCATCAAAATAACAAGTCTTCATCACTTGCTAACTTTTGCCCTTGCCTTTTACTAGTGGAAGGTTCATCAGCTTCTTTTCGTTCTTAATCGCAATGTTATTATTAAGCAAGAGTGAGCACTATTGCCCACAAGTATAATAATGAAATAATAATATAATAACATGCGAGTAAATCAAAGACATCCTCAATAAAAGCTCAACTTTTGAATCAAGAATGAATAACAAGAATCAAAAGAATTCTCGAGGGTCATAAGACTCTTGAACTATGTCCTAGGTTATCAAGGGTTATACTTGAAACCTTTAATAAATCATAAGACTATGGACCTTTCTACTCGCATTTTTTGGGGGATCAACCCTTAGTACCATATATCGCACAATATCTTAACGCTAACGATAAGTAAATCCTTTACAGGTTGTTCATCTCGCTTGACATTCGAGTCCGCACTAAAGGAAGTTTGGTTTGGATAATTCAATAAGGGTTCTAAAATTTAGAACGTTCATCAACTAAGGACTAGTCAATCAATAAAGTTCACTAGTCTAATAAGGTTCAACAATAATGATATTCAATTTGAATAATAATCTCAAGAAGTATACAATAGACAATTATTGTATAACCTAATCATGCTTTGAAAAGATAATCAATCTTTAATATAACATTTGAACTTGAATAATAGTAATGATAATTTACTCGAGGTAAATAATAAACTTGAACAATAATGACAAGTAGGTTAGAAAACTTGCCTCGTATGTAGATTACACTTTAACTAAGCACGCTTCTTTGAATTTAATCCTACATACCATTCACATTCACAATACCAGCTAATTATAACTTAACTAATCATCAAAAACTCATTCTTTTTTTCTAAACTTTGATTATCGACTATACTTAGTCAAATTACACACTTTGTCACATAATTTATACTTCATGAATAATAATTTAATTATGTATTCAATAATTCAATCCACATGCAATTATGTTATTTACATGTTAAACATCTATTTTATCATCACATTATACTTCTAACATGTTTACATGTTCATTACATTAAGTTACTAACACATCACTAGACTTAATCATTTTAAAAATAATTCATTCTCGACTTTTTTCGAGAGTGGCGTATGCTACGCCATTTTACACTTCGGTCTTCACGCTATGGTGTCATGGATGACAAGGCTGCCATGGCATGGAAGCTAGCATGCTCGAGATCATGGCAATCATGTCATGGCATGGCGCAAGTAAGCCATGCAGTAATATGAAATGAAGATAGTAGCCAATGTCATGATGCAACGTATGGCAATATACGTAGAATGGCGTTCATGAAAAATCGCAGAAACGCATGCCAATTTCTTCCAATTTCTATTTTCTACTAAATTAGACATACCCATATGATGTAATTCATGCATAAACATAACCCAACATTTATATAACGATTTTAACCAATTAAAACACTTAATTACTAAATTTAAGCATGCAATTTCACCGACTTTGATGTTCTTGAAGGTTTTGAAAATAAAACATGAAAATTGTCACTACTTGGATTCGTTATAACACCAATCCGCTTATTTAAACTTTGGTCTCTTCAGATCAACATGCATAACAAATATACGAGTGTAAAATTTAGGATAATATACGATCAACACATGAAATATCACGATAAGGCCATATGGCCAAAACCCAACTCAGTAAGTTTTTGAAAACATATACGATATATGTTTTTATGAAACTGATGATATGGTTTACATAATAAATATAATTAAATACGATTTGATAACATCTTAACCCATATATAAACTCATAATCAAACCCTTTCTCAATTACGTAGATTTTACAAAAGCTTTGAAAGCCATTTTCTTATAAAACTAACTAACGTGAAAAGGAATTGGGTCAAGAGATTACCCAAGCGTAGAATTAATGGAAGATGAATTCTTCTCGATGACTCTCACAATCCTCTTAAAAATTTCTAAATTCTCAAATCTTTCTCTCTCATTTCTCTCGTTAAGCTTTCTGCAGACTTAGGCAAATAATGAATAAAAAGAAAAAAAGACGATGATAATAAAGGAGAAAATCGACGCCACAAGATGGTGGTCGCTACCCATCATGGTAAATCGCAATCAACTCCCCACAAAGGCTATGTTTGGTTAGCTTTAATTGATTCAAAACCATTTAATTTAATAAACCTTTATACTATAGTTTAATCATCATGTCACAATAATTCACATATCTTATTATAAATAAATCAATAACTTATTTCAATTTAATTATAAATAAATTAATAAAATAAAATATAATAACATCTCATAAATTTTCATATCATATCATATTAATTTTCTCATTAATTAATTAATATCAAATTATTAAATCTCTAATTAATAATTAAATTAATTAAAATAACAATCATGCTTAAAATTAAATATTTCATTTAATACAATAAGCTCACATAATACATACTTCAATAATAAAATTCTCCACATTAATTTAATAAATGTAACACATATAATTAAATTAATCTACCACAATCGATTCAATTAATTATTTAATCTAATAATTAAATCATCAAAAATATTTATTTAATTCAATAAATATTAAAATTAAATTATAAAAATCTCATGCGCATAAACATACCATCCACAAACCAACGGGCAAAGCGAACGAAAAATCCAAACGTTGGAAGATATGCTGAGAGCATGCATCATGAATTTCAAAGGAAGCTGGGACGAACATTTACCACTGGTAGAATTTGCTTATAACAACAGTTACCATGCAAGCATCGGCATGCCACCTTACGAGGCATTGTACGGTAAAGAGTGCAGAACCCACTGTGCTGGGATGAAGTCGGTGAACGCCAACTGTTAGGACCAGAACTGATACAACAAACTGCTGAGGTTGTCAAACTCATCAGGACAAGATTGGTAGCAGCCCAAGACCGACAGAAAAAGTATGCCAATTAACACAGGCATAATCGCAAATTTGAATTAGGAAATTTCGTTTTCCTAAAAGTTTCTCCTTGGAAGGGGAAAAATTGTTTTGGCAAGAAAGGAAAGCTCAACCCAAGATTTATTGGACCTTTCGAGATACTACGAAGAGTGGGGGAAGTGTCTTATGAGGTAGCTCTATCTCCAGAGTTGGAAAACATTCATAATGTTTTTCACGTTTCGGTGTTATGACCGTATAAACCCAATTACAAGCACGTGATCGAGTACGAACCATTGCAATTCGATAAAGATTTGTCTTATGAAGAGATTCCTATCCAGATAGTTGACAGGAAAGAACACGTGCTCAGAAATAAAGTGATACCTTCTGTGAAGGTGATATGGAGAAACCACAATGTTGAAGAAGCAACGTGGGAACTCGAAGCTGAAATGATGAAAAGTTACCTTAAGTTATTTGTTTAATCTATGTCTTCGATTCTGGGGACAGAATCTTTGTAAGTAAGGAAGAATGTGACGATTTGATTGTTTGAATTGTGATTCTGAGGACAAAATCCTTTTAAGGAGGGAATGATGTAACATTCTAGAATTTTTAATTATAATATTAAATATTTATTGAATTATATAAATATTTAATGGATGTGTTTATCGTTGAATATATATTTGTTTAATTGATTTGATTTTATTTGGTTAATTATTTGTTAAATAAATAATTAATGAGTTAAGAAAATTATTATTATATTGATATTTCAATAGGAAATTATTATTATATTGATATTTCAATTTAATGGTTAATTATTTGTGTTGAGTTATGTGATTAAATGATTTATTTAATTAATTGTTATTTGAATTAATTAAATTAAATATGAAAGTTTGACTATTTGTGTTGAAAGTTATGTGATTAAATGATTTATTTAATTAATTGTTATTTGAATTAATTAAATTAAACATGAAAGTTTAACTAAATAAAGTGTGACAAATAACTATATTATAAGGAGTTATTAAAATAAATTCAAGTAGTTTAATTTAGTTTTATCCAAACAAGGTTCAAGGATATTAATTCTTTAAATTTAAAGGGGTTTTGCCAAACAAGCCTGATGGCTTTTGAATTTCTAATTTTTGAATTTAAATAAAATAAATAATATAGATAAAACAAATAAAATAATAAATATAATATATTTATATTATATACATTTATGTTGTAACTGTTAATATAATTAGTATGCGTATTAAGGTGTCAATTTTCTTTTACGTATTATGTGTCTATATTTGCAAAGTCTGAGAAGAGATAAGAGAATTCAGAGAAAAGCTTGACAGAGAGCTTGAGAGAATTGAGAGGAACCTGTGAATTTTCACAACAATTCCAGTGATTAGAAACAATTGTCTATAAGCAATTTGAAGGTATGTTCCATAAACTCATGTATATGTTCCATATATATATATATATGTTCTATATATATATATATATATATATATATATATATGGGTTCACCGCAAAAATTTCATGTTCTGTGAATTTCATCTCTTCGAATTATTGTTAGATAATTGGGTACTTGTGATTATACATGTTTATGATGATTAGAGTTTATGTTTAAGAAAGAATTTTTATGCTAGTTTCGTTTGACAAAGAGAAGAAAATTTTGTCAGTATATATATTTTCATATGTTCATGAAAAGTATCAATTCTAATGGCTAATTAGTATGTGAAATTGTAAATTGAAGCTTGTATATGTTAGTTCATTAAGAATCAAGCATAACGTAACTTGAATGATGTGATTTGGCCAAGTATTTAATTCACAGTGATGATTTTTAGAATGAATATCAAAATTTGATTTTTATATGAAAATCATGAAATTCGAGAAATTAACCTAGCTTAAATTGTTGTTAAATTGTTTTAATTGGTGGAATATGTTCAAAAACATATTTGTGATAGTTCTATAAAATTTTTACATGTTATTATCACTGTTTGGTGGGTGAAATTTGTGTTTGTTGGGCTAAAGTCACTCTGCTCATCGGCCTTCTCTGATTCATGTTCAAGTACCTATGTAAATGCATGCTAAGGTGGCAAGGAAAAAAAGCAGCAATCGCTGCCACGGTCCTGCTTTGTGTATGGCGCAATTGCTACCATACCCTCGTCCCCGAGATAGTGAGGTCTGCTGTTGCTGCAGACTTTGTAACACCACTATTTAAAGTTGTATTAAGGAGTTAAACATGTAACAAGGAGGTTAAATCAGTAACGTGTCATGTCATTGATGATTTAAACTTTGTAAACGTGATTGTAAGTGATGAACGTGTTATGTTATAAGTTAGTTATACAATGAACATTAGTTAATTGTTGTGAGGTTAACTCTTGGAAAATTCTGAAACGTATATGGTAATCAAAGACTTGTGCTAAATTAACAAGCCTAGCTAGAAATGCGTGTTATGATGGAACGTGAATGTTAGTATATCTAATAAATTATGGTTCTAAACCTATGTGTAGGTGAACATGAGTTTGATATTATAGCTTACGATCGAGGAAAGTTTCTAAACCTCTCTTTTTATATTGAGCAAGTTTTCTAAACCTATCTTTTTACATTGAGCAAGTTTCTTACTTTAACATTTCATTAAGCGAACTTTTGTACTTCTAATCATTATTTGAGCAAGCTAGCTATGACTTTAACTTTATTCGAACAAGTTTGAATTCCAATATTTATTGATGCATTCTAACTTGTTTATTGTTAGACAAGTTTCTTTATTGTCATTCGGATATTATGAATGCAGTTTTCTTGAATTCTAATTCTTATTGTTGAATTACCTTATCTCATTTACTCGACACAAACTATTCTCATAATGAGTAGGATTTATGTTCATCTTGTTATTATTTAAAGCATATTTCATAATTCATAGTCCTAGTTTAATATTATTCACGCAAAGTTTGTTGTCATTCAATACTTATCCTTTGTAATTGTTTCTAAGCATAAGTTCAAGACATAGTTAGTTCGCTTACGCTTATTCATTGTTCCATATTATTATTTATCAACTGTTATGTTATTTCACACTATTGATTCAACTAGTTCCCTTGTTGAGGATTGTTAAACTCCAAATTACCCTTGAAAGCTTATCCAAACCAAACTTTCTTTGGTGCGGACTTGTACTCTAAATACTGAGATGAACAACCCTATTATTATTATTAAGGGATAAGTTACGCTTAGCGTTGAAATGTTTGTGCACAATACATTGTATGAAGGGCTGATCCCCCTAAGTACGTGGAGTCCTTATAGTCTTATGACTGTTAAAGTTGGAGTTGAAAGATTACTCATAACTGTGGACATAGTTCATGGTCTTATGACCCTAGTTAGATATATTCCATATTTTGGATTCCAATTTTTGATTATCATTGTTAGAGTATTATTCAGTTTTGATGAACCTATTGTTGGCAATTATTATTATTATTCTTATGTTGATCCATTGTTATATCCAGTGAACAATTGTTTTACTCACTCTTGCATATTTATATACTCATTGCAGCTAAAAGTTGAGAAGGTAGATGAACCTTCAACTAGCAAAGGAAAGGGAAAAATGTACAAGTGATGAAGACTTGTACTTTTAATTATTGTTATGATCATAGACTTTTAAATAATGATGTGATGTAATAAATTTTATTTCCGCACTTATATGATGTTTAAAGGTTAGACAACCTGGGATATTTTTGGATTTAATAATGTTACCCTATTTAAAGGGTGGATTTATGGTTTAAATATTATTTTATTTGGGTAGATAGTATGAATGTTTTGATTAAGTGAACACCAAATCTTGAGGTAATGAAGTACCGGGATTTGGGGGTGTCCCAAGTTGGTATCAAAGCTTTAGGTTATGAAGCTTAGGTGGGGAAAAGCCTTAGGATGTAACCTTTGAAAAGATAGTGATGATAAACTCTTATCGATTTTTAAGGAGGAAGTAATAAAACACTTATGTGCTGATGTGTTTATAACTTATGTGTTCGTGAGTGTCGAGTAGTAATGATTAATAATTAAAACTTAAAATTTTGTTGTCAGGATGACTAATGTTGGAGAATCCAGTCAGGCTAGGGAGGATAGACCTCAGATGCCTATAGAGGAGGAGCCTCACAACATTCAAGTTATTTGGGAACAACTACTGCCACGGGAGTCAGCCCCGTTGGTCACATTGGTTGAAGATGAGGATGGTGATGTGGAGATGGATGAGGAAGATCCCGTTAAGTTGCCACAGGAGGATGAGGACCAAACTTGAGTATTTATTTTCTGGTTTTATCAGGGTTTTTAACTCAAGCTTTAAAACCTAGCATGCTCATTCAAATCCAATTCAAAATTACATGGGTTTCATGTCAGACTTTCATATACTTTAAGTAATTCAAGTACATGCTTCAAGGTCAACTACTAAGGTCATATTATCACATAACAAGTTTAACAATACTAAGTAAGCATGCTCGTGCTTATAATACACATGTATACTTAATCACATAGTCTATGCTTTAGAAATTCATTTCCTTGAATATGCGTGCATATGTGAAATCTAGGTTTCATCACATGATGCTTATGTTAACATGTCTATAGGCATAATGAATCTTAATATACATGCTCGCATGATCATAATGTAACTCACACAGTGTTTGATGCTATCATCTTACACATTCTAAATTTTTCATGATAAATAGTACTAAGTCAACAAGGTAACTTAGTACATGTCAAGTGCCTCGAAACCACGACTCTCGTGTATTAGAGCACCTAAACAAGTCACTTATACGTGTTCCAATGATCGGAATGTGGACATCCTATATATACGTCCAGAAACTCTAAGTTTGTCTTTTGAAATTAATGTAGTCTTTAATCATGTATGCTAGTGTGTGCTCAACACTTTAAGCATGCCTTTCATGTCAATATAGGCCACATGACTATATTCACCAAATTAGAATATATACATGCTATGTAGGCGTGAAGGTTAAAATCCAAGACCATAAGTCTTATTTTAAGATCATATGTTTTCCTTCCATAGTATGGACTAACATGGCCGTGAAAGTTCATGATCACATACTATAAGTTAATACCAACTCTTATGCATGTCTAAGTCATACCAATGCGCTTTCAAGGTCAGAACACATGTTACAAATGTATCAAAGTTCATATCAAAAACTATAAGTTTCATTTTAAAACTATAAGTTCTTCAACAATAATGTATACTATCATGTTTATGTCATATCATGATACTCATTGTGACGCCCCCAAATCTGGGTCTCTTCTAACCCGACATATGGTGCTCCACGGTGCTACAGTTCACACAAACGTTCAATTAAAATGCCTCAAAAGAACGAATATGTCTTATATATATTCCAAAATAATACTTCCATTCCCCAGGTTCTTTATAATCATTACATTTGTTCTTGTCATAATATCAAATATTATCATTACAAACCTATACTATTACATAGGTAATCTACAAGTTTGCTTTAGCCTTCCCTTTATCCTTGTCGAATCCTTTTGTCCATTCGGTCTAAGCTGCATTCATATGGTTCAAGCAAGAGTGAGCATAACAAGCTCAGCAAGTACAACAATTTCTTTTAAAAAGCATGCTTGAAACATAGTAATTGTATATCTTCAATAACTGGATAATAGTTACGAAGTACTATCCATAATTCAAAATAGCATTCCTTTTCCTTCAAAATGTTTTACAATGACAATATTCAGTAAGACACCAATTATGGTCCAAGACCATGAGCGTTTCATAATTTCTTTGAAAAGAACAACCCGTCACGAAGTCCGTAAGTCCGACATATCTTACGAGCACTTCTAGGTGATCAACCTATTGTACTCGATGTTGATCAACACTACATCCATTAAACGTGTGTACGTTTAAGTTGTGAAAACCTCACGTGCCCATCGAATACTCGATGAAAATATATTTGTTTATTCATATTCAGGCTTACCTTGAATCCGTACCAAATAATTGGTGTAGGATAGCGTTATCAATTCTATATGGAAAACTTGTAAGGAAATCAATCAACTCTTTCGTAAAACCATTCATGCAATTCATAACTTGGATAATTTGAAAACTTAACTAACACGAAGGTTAGACAAGCATTTAGAAAAACTTGCCTTCAGCGTCTGCTACAGTATAATTACTTTTCCTTTTAAGTCTTTACGGTCTCTACAACACATAATCACATAACATACAACATTAGCTCATGAATGAACATACATAGTTCCTAAAGACTCTTACCCTACTTCTCAATCTAATAATGTATTAGATTTAGTATTTATTGGTTCCGACTTGTCGTCGTTTTTTTACATCGTTCTTACTAACTTCGTTCTCTTCAATAACTTAACTGAAATTATTTCATTAATATAACTCGGTTCGAGTTAATTATCCTTCCTCACAGTTTATTAACGTCCTTACGTTATTAATTGACACTTAATCGTCATTGGTTATGTACACTTATTGTACACCGTTCCTGTTTACATTCAATTAACTTTCTTTAACTCTAAGTGATCGCACTTGAGGTTTAGTTATGACTTAACAATGTTTTATTAAGTCCCTTAGTTAAGTGTTCATCAATTACTCTTTATGCTCAACATGCAAACATTTTTCACTATCTAGTTCCTCGGTTAAGCTTACCGCAATTACTTCTTATTACACTTGGTGCGTATTGCTGCATCACACATTAGTGTCCAGAAACTGCACTTAATACCGCAAAGACGAGTCCCTTTGTTACTTTTTGCACATGCAAGACGAGTTTCTTGAGGGGCTAAGGCTCACTTTAGCGTTGCGGCGCGGGCTAATTGGCTTGGAGTCGCGCCGCAGTGCGGACTCTGTGCCACAGATTATTTTGACAGATTTTTCAAATAGTGAGATTCCCGGACTCGTAACTTCTTCGTTATAAGTCTGTATTGGCTCGTTCAAGAGCCTACGATTACAAATCACATACTCTACGTGCTCATGCAAAAATTTTATCTATTCGACTTCGTTTACTAAAATTTCACCTATTAGTCCATTTTTAACGAAAACGATAAACGTTTGTGAACGTTCAATACTCGTTTCTTTGTTCTAAGTAGGAATCCGGTCATTTTCGAGTCCACAACTCTATAATGCCAAATAAGACATGTCTCCATTGAAAACCAACATTTCCAAGCTAAATATCAAAATTCGACTTCCATTCCGAGAATTTCACGAATTCGACGATTATCGTCTAATCGTGTGAATTTCGGCGAAGCTTCGTTACTTCAGATTTGTTTTTCATTTCAAATGGATTCAATTCATCATACTAACATCTTAACATACTTACTTCATTAACTTATAATCATGATAAGTTATTACTTGTTCTTTATAAGTTTGCAACTTATGAAAATATAGATTTCTTACTATGATTCAATGACTTATCATGATCTTAATCTTTTAACCACCATTCTTGCTTCTTATTATCATACCAATTCCATTAATGTTAACATGTTACAAGCTTTTATAAGTTCTTCTTAAGTTCATAACTTCATTAATTGCTTATCTTACAACATGACTTTATTACGACTTATTAATACTTAAGCCCTTTGATTCATTATTCCAACCCCTTCTTAGCATACATATTCTACCACCACCCACTTCTCTAACAATGGAAGAGAAAGAGAATCATGGTTCAAGATGGCTTACCCTTTGATGATCACTTGTTAAGCCTTAATCTTCTTCTTGTTTCTTGCTTATTTGAATAATGAAAGGTCTAACTTTCTAGCTTATTCTCACTTATTCTCTCTAACCAATAAGTTGTTGATGTTTTGAACAAGGAACAAATGAGCTAGCAAGCTTCCTATTTATAGAAAATCCTAAGTGAGGGCATAATGGTCAATAAGCCACCTCCACCTCCTTAATCCACCTCCTTACTATTCATTACTTCCTAATTAAGTTAACTTGGCCACAACATCTACTTAGCCACCAAGTCACTTGCTCACCACTTATCTTAGCCATTAAGTTAACTTGTTTATCACAACTTCTATCCTTTGCTTGCCCATCACAACACTTAAGCAATTCGACCGAACTTCTCACATTCCTCATTCCTCGCTGAAATGAGTCTCCTTTTGAGTTCTTGAAAACTCTTCTCACATTCCTCGCTCCAACCGAACTTTGTATCTTTTCGAGTTAATGAGTTAGTGGAGTAGCAATTAGAAAAACCTTCCACGAATCTCCGATAATAACCAATAAACCGAGAAAGCTACGATATCTTCGATTCGATTTAGGTTGCTCCCACTTTGAATAGCTTTAATCTTTCTTTGGGTCAATGATATTCCATGACTAGATACTACGTGCCCATGGAATGCTACTTCCTCGCCGTAACTCGCATTTCTTCAACTTGGCATAAAGCTTATATTCACGAAGCTTTTGGAGTATCGACCTCAAGTGTTGCTCAAGATCTTCATGGCTTTTGGAATAAATAAGGATGTCGTCAATAAAGACTGCCATAAAGTGATCCAAATATTCCTTGAATACTTTGTTCATCATATCCATGAAGGCGTGGAGCATTAGTTAATCCAAAGGACATGACTAGAAATTCATAATGCCCGTCTCGAGTTCGAAAGTCGCCTTGAATGTCATCTGGTTATAATCTTCAATTGGTGATATCCTAAATGAAGATCAATCTTTGAAAAGAATTTGGCTCCTTGCAACCGTCAAACAGTCATCAATACGTGGCAATGGGTACCTATTTTTTGATGGTGACATGATTCAACTCCCGATAATCAATACAAAGTCGCGATACTCCCATCTTTCATCTTCACGAATAGAGCAGAGAGCACCCAAGGAGAAGTACTTAGACGAATATAAAGCCATTGTCTAACAATTCCTACAATTGGGTCTTTAACTCTGAAGTTCAATAGAGCCATTCGATATGGGCTTTGGAAATGGGTTTCGTACCGTGTTCAAGGTCGATACAAAATTCAATTTCACGCTCTAGGGGTAGGCCAGGAAGTTCTTCAGGGAATACGTCAGGGAATTTATTAACAATAGAAATATCATTCAAAACTGACGTATTTTTGTTTAGATCCGTGACATGAGCTAAGAAAGCTTGACATCAATTTTTCAATAAACGAATAGCTTTATGGCTTGAAATGACATTGATTGATTTTAATGGTTTAGTTGTTTGAATTCGCATAATAGGTTGGTTAGGAATATAAAAGCTAACAACCTTACGAAAACAATCAATTTTTACATGATGAGTAGTTCACCAATCAATCCCTAGAATTACGTCAAATGCATGTATTTTCAATGAAATAAGATCGACAGGTAATGTGAGGATACCAATTTGAACCAAACAAGACTTATAAATAGTGGATGTAATGAAGGTTTCTCCCAACGGAGTTTCTACAGATAAGTCAAAGTTTAATTTCGCCAGAGTCAAATTTAATCGTTGAGCTCAAGTAGGAGAAATAAAAGATTGGGTAGAACTGGTATCAAATAAGGTATAGACTTCGCTAGAGTTTATGATAAGCTTACCCGTGATGATCTCGTTCGGGTTCCATGCTTTTTGGGAGGTAACTACAAACGCTCTCCCTTGCACTACCGGCTTTGACTTTTCTGGGATGGCCTTTGGTGCCTCCATCCTAGCTGAACTTTTCTTCTGCGAATGACAAAATCGGGCTAGGTGACCTTCTCTTCCATAATTATAACATGCTTTGGATGGCATCGCGTAGTTTGGACTGATGTGTCCCTCCCCTCCGCATTTGAATCATATAACTGAGCCCTATTTATAACATCTGAGTACAAACACAGTTTATGAGAAATAAGATATTAAAGTATCTCCGGTTTCAAACCTCTTAAAAACATTCGCGTCATTCGCTCCTCATTATCGACCAAATGGGATGTAAACTGAGATAACTCCGCAAATTTAGCCTCGTATTGCGACATTGTCATATTTTTTTGTTCCAACTTGATAAACTCCACCTCTTTCATGTGACGAATACTCTCGGGAAAGTACTTGTCGTTGAATAGCTCTTGGAACTTCTCCCAAGACATCTTGAAAAGGCCAGTCAGTACGCTTTTACTGATTCCCACCATGAATCCTCTTCACGCAACACGAAGGAGGCGAAGGAACCTTTTGCTCTCGAGAGAATCCCAAGACATCAAATATCTTGGTGATCTACTTTATCCATGCTTTACGCCTTAAGTGGTTTTGGCTCTCAATAAACTCTGGTGGTCCCACTCCTTGACTTGCTTAGCGGTGACCGTCAGAGAGTTTCAAAGTGTTTCCACCTACATTTTGGACAGAGCCGCCTACTTTGATGTTGCATGAATTTCATAAAGCCTCCGAACAAACCATCATTCATCATTTGGTCGGTGTTATTGTTTGCATGAGGATTTTCGCCTTCCTGATGCACATTATCCTGATTATTGATATATGAAGAGTCAACGGTCTCTTGTGCTCCATTACTATTCTCAACATTCTCGGATGTCATTTTCAGATACTGCCACAAAACAAGGGTTAGTTGACATGTAACATATTATCTCTATACTCTGACCAACCAATTAAATATCAAATAAAATTAGGTAGGTCATACTAGCGAAGGAATTCCCCGTCTCTCCCCTCCTAGTTCTAGTCTCACATCTTAGGCAGGGATCATATCCCTAAGCTTTGATACCAACTGTGACGCCCCCAAAATCGGTATACATCACCTATTCTGAGTCTCCAAATACATGGTACAGAATAAAAATACAATCTTTAATATACAACAAGAGAGCTATGTGTTTTAATACAAATACTGTCTTCTAGACAATATCCACTCTCAGAATAAGTCCTCATTACATTTATTGTCACACTATTTAACAGAATAGTGAGGACTACTAATACTATCATCCGTCAATCACTCCGCTCCCCAGGCTCGTCCCAGCCTATATTCTTATTTCCTCAAGAGAATAAAGGAAAGAAAGGGTGAGCTCAACTAGCCCAATGAAGAAATATTATGACTAAGATAATGCGAATAAATTATCATTAGCCTTAAACAGTGTTAAACTGATACAATATAACAAACATCAAGTTTAACTGCAGTGAAAACAAGCAATCCATTAGAAGAGTCAAGTAGAGAATAAAATCAACTATCTTCTATGATTTAAAAGGTTTTTCATGACTTTTATCACTGAGACTCAGCTTAATAAATAATCCACATCATCCAATCATCCCTGCAATAAGGCCAAGGATATTCTTTATTATTACGACCACAATTATCCATGCACTACCGGCTAAGAATATTTGTATATTCATTAATGGTCATGATCATGCCAACAACTATCCATCAATGCACTACGGGCCAATGAGGACTTTTTCCATATCATTTGTAACATTACGGTCATGATTACACTGAATAATCCCTGGTCATAATCATACCAAGTCCATCTATGCACTACAGGCCACAGATGACCCTCAACATAATATAAACATGAGGATGATGACAATGATATAAGAATTCAATAAAACAAGTTCAAGAATTAATTTAACTAGGAACTAATAACGTCCAAATTGTTAACATGATACTGCTTTGTAGAGTAAAATTCAAGAATGCTTAGAAGAATATTTCCATGAAAAGATACTGAATGAAGCGCAAATATCAAGGATATTCTACTAATTTCATAGAGTATAGAAGTCAAAACTTTAACCAACTGAGTATAATAAGGAATGGAATAACAAAAGAAATCACCAGGCATTCGATGAATCAAGACAGCAAAAGTTATTCTAACGTAATAATAATTAATCGGAACCAGTCCCACAGAAAACGCATGCATAAGATATTCCAAATGTAATAATAAAGACTTTAATCAGTCCTATATAAAAAGCACGCATGGATATTCCAATGTAATAATAAAGATTTTAATCAGTCCCATAAAACGCATGCATGTGGATATTCCAAATGTAATAATAACGAATGGAATAATGTAAGAATTTCACCAAGTATAGGGTAGCAGCATGTATACAAAGTTATTCTAACCTAATAATAAGTAATGGAATAACATAAGTTCTCTTCATGAATACAAAAGAAATAATACCCTCACCGTAAAAAGAAATGGATATAAGAGTAGTGAAGTAGCGTAATACTTTTCTTCTTTCTCTTTATAATTTTCTCTCTCTACAGTTTCAGTGAATTCTTAAGAAATAATGAAGGAATGAGCTTCTAATTATAGGAGAATTGAAGGGCATGCAAGAAGAACAATTCGCATGATGAGATGCAATAATTTTTCACAGACGCATGATGCTTTTATTTTTTTTCTTCTTTACAAATACTTTATACCATGTCACTATTGAATGAAATTCCAAGTAAAACCAAAAACTAAACATGCTATATATATATATATATATATATATATATATATATATATATATATATATAACTTATATCAACCCACGTGACTCTTTTTTCTTTCTCCACCACGACACACTTTTCAAACATACATATATATATATATATATATATATTATATATATATATAATACATACATATTTAATCCTTCCATTATCTGTAATACAAAATCTCTAGAACCAACCCATTATTCCACCAACATGTGGGCCCCACCTGACCCACTTGTGGCCCCCACCATTACTAAATAACTTTCTACTGATTATTTTGAAAAATGGGTAAATGGGAATCCAAAATAATAAGCAAAATTTACAACAATTACTATAGCAATAATTGAACAAAACTGAGTGACTTCTCATGTAAGCATCAATAATCAATATCGTGCTACTACTTAACCAATGCCAGACATCGCACTTTTTTACACACGTGTGTTTCAATAGTTAACCAGAAAACTTCCGCCGTTATTTTCATAAAGTATTTTTGTCGTTTTCTTAATCCGATAATAATTCTGTTGTGGGGTCCACCAATGATTGTGCCATTGTACGAATAGTCCCTGTTAAAACGAATATTCCCTGACCAATCGAATATTATAAAACAACTTGCGTACTTTGCAAAATTTATAAATATTACCCACAACTATAACATTATATCAAATTCATTCTATAATATTCAAAAATGATATTTATAGAAAATTCATCATTATTTATAAAAGTTGGGGTCTTACAACTAACTTATATTTGACTTAACCATTCTTACATTTGGGCCTTATCACACTTCCCTTTGGACTTTAATATTAAATCATATTGGACTTGTACATCCCACATAATCCACAAGTCTAATCACAAATGGCTTAAAGCCTTATAACATATACTCTACGTATAATTCTCGTATTCTAACTCGTATACATATTCATCATATACGATAGACCATCATCCATACATACTCGCATACTAATTCATATCATACTCGTATTCTCTACCTCGTACAATACCTACGTATTATACAATCATTACACTAACTTCTTAACGCTTGATTTTCCTAACGTTCTCAAATTAAGTCCAAATGCGAAATATTACGTTTTCCATAACTGAAATATTATTGGATATTACATCTCACCTTAATATTCTATCGTTACGTATTTCTCGGAAGTTCAAAAATAATTCCCGAGCTGAAATGCGTGAATAGTGTTTTTCAGAAAATTTCTCGAAAAGCTTTTATTTTTGTCTTGGAAATTCAAACACTTTAATTCTATCACGTAGCCAAAATCCTATGATGTTCTGATATGTTTAGGTCATAGAACGACCTTCAATTAGCTTGCTCCCATAAATAATCAATTAAATTCATTTAATCCACATAATTTAATAAAATTTTACTTTTCCTAAAAATCCGATTTTCTCAGGCGTTACACTCATATATACATGTCATTTATGTGTATATGCTTGTTCTAATGATATACCACATGCTAGCATATAACAAAGACTTCTAATGTAAACCAAAACTAAACTTCAGAGGCTAAATAGCCTTGCTATTGCGGCTTTTAGTTGTTAATCCGGCACAGCAATGCTACTTGCATACGGTTCGAGCCAGAACAATGAAACTTTGGCAACTATTTAGCCCAAACACAGAAATTTCCCACGAAATTGATTCTAAACATGCCTATTATAGTTGAAACATGTTTATATGGTCATATAACAACTATATAACCCATACCCAACCTCATTAACATCTAATTCCATGAAATCAAGAAATTGATATTTCAATACTCACGAACTCTGTTTCTGCAAATTCCAGAATTCAAAACATATACTCCTCAATCTAGCATGCTTAGACCAACCATATATGTTCCATAATATACATACCAACTCATACAACATCATGACAACAATTCACAAACCAATTATCAAGATTCTAGTAGAATTTCAAAATTTTGTAAACTTTGAAATTAAGTTTCTAAAACAAGAGTTTACCTTCTAAGGAGCTTAGTTTCCTCAATTTCTATCTTCTGTAAATGCTAAACTTCACTTTAAACAACTAGTAACTCAGACTCAAATTCTTGGGTTTTACAGACAATTCTCATCAACGTGATTCCAATAACATAGCTGCCATTTTATAGAGGAATGATGGACTGGGCATTAATTTAGAATCCATGGTGTTGGAGGAAAACACAATGGTTTAACAAGACGGGTTCAACAACCAACCACCTCCCAGCCATCTCCATAGTCATTGGCTTGGTAATGATCACCTGGCTTAGCCACTGATTATACTTGGAAGTTACGTATATTAGGCCATAGGCCACTATTCATGTACTTTTGTGTCACTCAATTTGGGACAAGATAAAATATTAGCAACTGGTTATTCTAACGTTTAGTTTGGTTCTTTTAATCCCCATAATGTAATATTAAGGTACAATTGTTACCATATTAGGAATTTAAAGATAAGTTTTATACTCACATCATATAGTCCCTGTACATTAAATTCACGCAGTAAAACAACACAGTTAGGCTTTATTGTCTGGGTATTCCCCATAATTTATTTCTATTACTCACATAACCACATTATAACCTTATTTAATATTAATGTTTGTTTAAACATTTAATTTACTTCCCAGTTTCTAGAATACACAGATAATTAATTATTTCTGTATTACCACTACATATGATTTCACTGTACCACTTGGTACAATATATCATTAGTCCCAATTAAATGTCACACTTCACGTATTCTTAAGCCGTAGTTATTATATATCACTACTGCTCATATTTTCTATATTACACGTAATAATATTATTTAATGAATATACCCACATTAATATTTTAATTGGGCTAAATATCATTTAGTTGGGTATTTTCAACCCACACAATAATTAATTAATATTACTCATTTCTTTTCAATAATTATTATGCATTCCTCTAATTAATAGAATATAATATTCTAAAATATCGCTTAATTTACCAATATTTAATCCGTGTTAATTAATTAACTCTTATTCAAATCCATTCATGGACAAGTTAACCATCATTTAAGATTTTTATTATCCTTATGAGTCCTTAATACTCATTTCTTAAACCTTAAATTTTAAAAAAGCCGATTTTACTGAATCGCAAGATAGTCAAGGCTTGTATCATAAAGCTTGGTAATGGCGCAATTTACGCCATACCAAATTTCCATCTGAATAAGTTCAGATTAGCATAACTGAAACTTTACGCTTCTAAATATTTTATACATCCTCCTTGAGTGTTAACTCGTCTAACATCAATCCCTTCCTGGGTTTCACACCATCGATTACTCTTTTCCTAAACAATTTAAGGATCACACTTCAAGTTCTAAAACTCTAATTTCCCTTATTAGTGTAACCAACTATACAACTCCTTTACGGTTTCTTACCACCAATAACACAATCACTCGAATATAACACATACATACATTCCTTTCATCTTCGCTTCTTACCATGTATTGAATTACGTAATAATTCTCTAACCACTTTAAAGGTATATCGATTCTCTTTTCTCGTTGACAACGTACACGCATACAAGTCCAAATCTAACACACCTCGAGTCTTTAATAGTATTCAATATAGTACGCTGAGTGGTTTTCTACAAACAACTAACAAAATAGTTTCCGTCTCGTCTACACTGTTTTCACAGTGAGTTAGATCGGTTACTAATTCGTATATAATTTTGCTCTCAGAAGGAATCGTTTAGTCGAGCTCCTATACCTCCACCATTAAAGTATACTGTTGCACTGCCTTAGAATTGATACATACTCGTACATATACTCAAGAAATTGGTGATTTATCAAAGATATATAATGTCACCAACTTACTATTAAAATAATTTCACATAAATTATTTAACATCAATAGATAAATATTATCCATCTTCATTACTAATTCATCTCTACAATTTATAACAAATGTATAGTAACGATATATATTTATTAAACACAACATCACTTATTATATAGCTCATATTACCCTATGTAACACAATACCACATACATCGTAACACATTTATAAATTCTTGTTCGAACCCATCTCATGCTTTAAGAATTTTATTTACTAAATTCTTATTTTAATATTTTCTGAAAAATCAGGTTCTTACATCCCTTATGTAATAAAATTCCACATACCTCACAACACAAAAATATTCTTGTTCGAACCCTTCACATGCCTTAAGAATTTTATTTACTAAATTCTTATTTTAATATTTTTTAAAAATTCGGGTTCTTACATCCTCTCCCCCTTATAAGGGTTCCGTCCTCGGAATCACCGAAACCTCCTCTACTCGGTGCTATTTTGAATATTACATATTATTTTGAATAATTTTAATCATTCTCTTTTTGGAAGTTTTATTATAACTTGCGCACTTGCATTCTACCACATTCTCCTTTCAAAGGAACATTCTACTTACCACTTTCGTCACACAGAAGAATAAGAATATTCCACAATTTTTCAATAATCGGGAAGTAGTATGAATAACTTAGATTCCAAATTATGCTGAGGGGTCACAAGATCGTGAACTAGTGCTTCAACACAATCATCCACACTACAAACCAGAGTGTTTATCAATCACAATGACTGAAAACACTCTCCACACGTACACTAGTTGGCCAACCTATTGTACCACTACATTGGGCCACAACGTAGTGTTTTGTAACGACTACATACGTTACGCTCGGAACCATTGTCCCCGAAAACATGTCCCCATATAGGGTTGTTCACCTCAGCTTTTCAACAACTAAATCCTCACTAGAGCAATCTGGTTTGGCACAAATATTCAAGAATGATTAAATTTCACAATTATTTTTTGATAGTCATCTAGCCGAATCAAATAGCTTAGATTTTTATCAACAATTCGAACATCAATCAAAATAATTTGGCCAACTTAATTGACCTTCTTCATAAATTAAAAGAAAACCAAAAATTATTTTATGACATCATGATACCGTACTATATCAGTAGTACATTGAGGATTCTGCCATTATGTGACTTTGTCATACTACATCATACCAAAATTGGCTGATGATCTTTCGATCACAACCAACACTAGGTTCAACAGCATGGAGGACTCCATCGTTTACCATACACCATATCAAATGATGCACATGGTTAGAAATATATTTTGAAAATTTTCAAATCATTTTTGTCTTAGCCGAAACAATTAGCATAAACATAAGAATAACTGTATTGTTTTTAAACATCATTGGTTCAATCATAAGATCCAAGGTTTTTTTCAAGAAAAACAAAAGTACAAACATTAGCACTGTGACACCCCCAAAACCCGGTACTTCACTACCTCAAGATTTGGTGTACACGTAATCAAAACATTCATTTTTAACTACCCAATCATAAATAAAATTGAATAATAAACCTGCCCATACATGAATTATATAAAATAAAATCTCCCAGGTTATCTAACCTTTACAAACAATCATTCACGCGTAAAATTTAAAATAAACTTCATTACAATCTTTAAATCAAGGTCTGATAATAAAACTATCAAACTATTACAAGTCTTCAAAGATTGCTGTTCATCTTTCCTTCCTTTGTCTTGCTAGGTACGCCACCTTTTCCATCTTTAGTCGTAAGGATTTTACGAGGCAAGAGTGAGCAAACAAGGCTCACTTGAAATATCAATGAATAAAACTTTTACATTCTTTGCCCATTCAGGGGCTCAATAGAACTGAACAATAAGTTCTATTAACTTCTTATACGTTCCTTGCCTATTTAGAGGCTTAAAAGAACTGAAACATTCCTTGCCCATTCAAGGGCACAATAGAATTGAACAATAAATTCTATTAACATCTTAAACATTCAACTGAGGGTCTAATGACCACAAACCTTGTCCACAGTTATAAGTAATCTCTCAACTTTAACTTTTATAGTCATACGACTATAATGACTTCAGGGTACTTAGGGGGATCAACCATTCGTACATGTATTGTATACAAACATTTCAGCGCAAAGTACAAAACTAAGCGTAACCCCTATAAATAGGGTTGTTCATCTCAGTATTTTGAGTACAAGTCCGCCCCAAAGATAGTTTGGTTTGGATACACTTCAAGGTAATTTGGAGTTCAACGGACATCAACTAAGGATTAGTTGAATAAAATATAATAGCACTATGTTATTGAATAATCATAACTGAATAAATATTTCGTTCTAAGTTCATGCTTTAGGGATAATCTAATAGCATAACCATTGAATAACACATCATACCTTGCTTTGAATAACATTAAGCTAAGGTTATATCTTAGAATTTAATATCAAGCATGCATAACAACAATAACTTGAATGATAAACTGATTCAACAGAATAAAGGTACTAGCATGCTATTATAACAAGTGTAGAGTTAAGAAAAACTTGCATAATAATAATAACTATCTCAACAAAAGTGTGGAGATGGGAAGCTTGTATCTTCATGAATAACTAGATACAATTAAATTGCTTAATGGAAGAAAAACTTTACTCAATATGAATTTTGCATAAAGAAGCTTTAGGATTAGAAAACTTGCACAATGTAAAAAGATATGGATTTAGAATCTTGCCTTGCTCGTAGATTAAACCGTTATAATCCAAATCATAATTATCCAATATACATATGTTAACATGACATGATTAGTCATTATCAACGCTACATCACGTATGGTTTAAATATCTAACCATGTAATCAACTCGCATAATCAAATTCTATCTAATAAAACTAATAACAATATTTGTTAATTAGTAATTCCATGTTCACTCATAGTATTAACATACTATAATACCAGAAATACATACTCAACATTTATCATATATCATTCCTTTAAAATATTAGACTTTTGTGCAAGAAAAAAGTGTTAGGTTTGTAATATTCATGAACGCAATCAAATTGCAAAAATAAGCGGAAACGTGTAAAAATCAGAGTTTTAAAATTTTACAAACCATATACCCGGATCACCCTTTATGCACAATTATTAATTAAATGAAAAGATAAAGAATAAAATCATACCCTTGAAGATCGAGCTTCCTCAGGGAACAAGTTCACCTCCAAATCCTTTCGCTTCAACTTGAATTCACCGGGTTTGGTTCCTTCCTTTGATCAACGTTAGCCACCCAAGTGTTTGGCCTCTAGAGGTGATCCACTAAGGAAGAAGAAGGATTCAAGAAGATGGGTGGTTGGCTAAACCCTAGTTTTTCTATCTCTATAGAAAAGGAGCGTACCCTCCAACCATTGGAATTATAACGTATATATGATATCTGATATAAGACTCCTCTTATATAGATATCAAGTAACCCTATTAAAATAAGGTATTATTTAATTAAACCCTTTTAATTAAAAGGACTCCCTAATCTTATTAGGGATAATTAATTAAACTCCTTTAACTAATTTTCCTTCCTAATCCAATTAGGAATATATGAGATACTTATATTAAATTAATTCCTAAACTCTTTTAGAAATTAAAATAATAATAATAATTTTAAAATATTAATAAGACTCCTCTTATTAATTTATATTGAATATTTCTAAAATATTAAATAATAAATATTAAGCTATTTAATTTATTCTATCACCATAGATTAAATTAAATATACATAACTATATTATTACGATTATGCCATTAACTTCTTAAATAATTATTCTTCCTTTTGGTGTGACCCTTTAGGTTCTCCATATTAAACCGGTAGAATAAATCAATTAGAACAATTCTAATCTTATTTAAATAAATAAATTAAACAATTAATTTATTTAAATAAATAATATTTATTCTACAATAGGATAAGCCTCCCTAGCGATCAACGACTTTCCGGATAATATAGATTTCAACATTAATCATAAAAGAACCTTTGAGTAAATAGTTACCAATACTGATTCAATCCTTCCACCATACTGATGTCCCAATTAAATATAAGACATGGAATTTACGTGACAAGTCTTATTTTATTTAATTATATGTATTTCGACTCTTAAATGCACAACACCAAATAATGCAAATTAAAACTCCTTTCTAATTTCATTCTCGCTTCTTGCCAAGGACTATCGGTTGTCATTTATCTAATCACATAGGACATTTCTCTTCTTTTTAATAGAAGTGGTAGATTCTTTATTGATCATACATTATCTCCATGTATGACTTATTATACCCAAGCATACCCTTTGATATACCCTAAGGGTCTTAAGGAATAAGTCAAGTATAACTCATCATACACAAGATACTACGATGATCTCAAGTCCAAGGATCATTTGTACTACTATCACTACTGAGAATTCCTATTGACGACAAGTAAAACTCCATTAGGTATTCCTTAGCGAGCCACGTTCGATGAACTTATTCTCTAATAAGCACCTACATACTTGCTTTAGTGTCTCCACACAAATGATCACTGAGATCAATCATCCTCATGCAATGAGCAAGCAACGTATGTACCAATCTATCCTGGATTTACTAATCCCCAATTTAGTAATCCAACGATTGGAAACTATTTTAGTTTTAAGCTTTCTAAGAATTTAGATCTCATTAGAATGATCATCATCATTATTCTAAAAGCATTGCTTAAAACTATGGGTTTATCACATATTATAAAAGCAAAGATCATGTAGATAATTAAAAGCCTTTAATAAATTAATACTTTTTATTAATAAATGAATAAGATTGTTACAAAGTATATGCTTTATCATCAAAACATGATTGGCTTGTGTGCATACTACTTTCAATCTCCCACTTGCACTAAAAGCCAATCGTCATGGTATCTCATACTCTTCTTCTCTGAGTGACGATTATCCTGCATTGGATAAGCTTTAGTTAATGGATATGTAATGTTGTTCATGAGAGTCCACTATCTATATAGTGATTTCCATCTTTCAATGATTCTAATAATCAAATGAAAGTGCCACAACATATGTTTAGATCCAAGATGAAATTTAGGAACTATTCCTAGTTACGTAATGAACTTTTAATCCAAACAATCAACTTGCGACTTCATTTATAGCTATATACTTTGTCTTTATCACTAAACCAAAGAACTCTTTCATTGCTTTGGAACCTTTTCAATTCATTTGCACCACCGCTTCAAGATAACGCTTTACCTTAAAGTGGATTTTCTACGTCATCTTGTGCGTCTGAAAACTTGAATCTGCTAAGCCCTCTTGTTTTAATTTAGACCCACCATGAATATGATCACATCCTTAGTGTCGGTTAAGCACTTTAAGATGTTTTTCACTGACTCATAGTGAACTTCTCCAGGATATGACTGATCAACATCAGATCTTGTATATTTCATTGCATACATGATAGTCACTCATGCGATCTCTCTTTTCAGGAGTCTAAACAACAATACTGACCAAATGATGAACGATGGAATGTTCAGAGGCTTTATGAAATTCATGCAACATCAGGCGAGAGCGACTCCTGTCCAAAATGTAGGTTAAAACACTAGAAACTCTCGGACGATCATCGCTAAACAGTTCAAGGAGCTGGGACCACCGGAGTTTATTAGAGAGCCAAAACCACTTAAGGCGGAAGCATGGATAAAGCAGATCACTAAGATATTTGATGTCTTGGGATGCTCCGAGGAGCAAAAGGTTCCCTTTACCACCTTTATGTTGCGAGAGAGGCAGATTACTGGTGGGAATCGGTAAAGCGTACTCAACCTGCCGCACTAAAGATGTCTTGGGAGAAGTTCCAAAAACTATTCAACGATAAGTACTTTCCCGAAAGTATTCATCACATGAAAGCGGTAGAGTTCATCAAGTTGGAGCAGAACAATATGACCGTATCGCAGTACGAAGCTAAGTTTTCCGAGTTGTCCCAGTTTGCGTCTCACTTGGTTGATAATGTGGATAGAATGACGTGGATGTTTTTAAGAGGTTTGAAACCCGAGATACGTCAATATCTAATTTCTCATAAACTGTGTTTGTATTCAGATGTTGTAAATATGGCTCAGTTATTGGAGCGCGATAACGAGTCAACCCAACCAAGAGAAAGTAGCCAAAAAAAAGATAATACTAGTGGTAGCAGTCATCGAAGCGGTGACAACAAATGTGGAGGGAATTAACATGCCAGAAATGGTAACCACTTCGGTGGTAATCATGGCTAAGACAATAAGAATGGACATTTCAAGAAGAGGAGCATCGTGACATTCCTAGTACTATATGTTGATATACTACGGATAAGGAATGACATACTAATGCTACAATCAGTAATGATAAAGTTGTCTAAACATTCCTCCATGAATGGTTTGGGAAGAGTATCTTAATTGGGGATATAAATCTATATTGATAGATTTAAGAGGATGCTCGACTTAACCCAAGGAACGTATATTCATTTGATGCTAAAGTCGCTTAGCATGGCAAACTCAAGAGATGTCTCATGTTGATGAGCCATGGAGTGTATCTCTTAATAGTCCCCACGACTCGGAAAGAGAGAGTCGCATGAGTAACAATCATGTATGCAATGAAATGTACGAGACTGATGTCGATCGGCCATATTCGGAGAAGTTCACTATGAGTCGTTGAAAAACATCTTAAAGTGCTTAACCTAAGCACTAAGGATGTGATCATATTCATGGTGGGTCTAAATTAAAACTAGAGGGCTTAATGCACTCAAGTTTTTCGCACGTACTAAGACGACGGAAAAATCCACTTTAAGGTAAAGGGTTACCTTTGAATGATTGGTGCAAAGAATTAGAAAGGTTCCAAACAAAGAAAGAGTTGTTTGGTTTAGTGATAAAGACAAAGTATATAGCTATAAATGAAGTCGCAAGTTGATTGTTTGGATTAAAAGTTCATTACGTAACTAGGAATAGTTCCTAAATCTCATCTTGGATCTAAACATGTGTCAGTGGCACTTTCATTTGATTATTAAAATCATTGAAAGATGGGAAATCACTATAGAGATAGTGGAATCTCAAGAACAACATTACATATCCATTAACTAAAGCTTATCCAATGTTAGGATAATCGCTACTTAGAGAAGAAGAGTATAAGATACCATGACGATTGGCTTTAGTGCAAGTGGGAGATTGAAAGTAGTATGCACACAAGCCAATCATGTTTTGATGATAAAGCATATACTTTGTAGAATAATCTTATTCATTTATTAATAAAAATATTAATTTATTAAAGGCTTTTAATTATCTACACGATGTCGCTTTTATAATATGTGATAAACCCATAGTTTTAAGCAATGCTTTTAGAATAATGATGATGATCATTCTAATGAGATCTAAATTCTTAAAAGCTTAAAATCTAAAATAGTTCCCAATCATCGATTACTAAATTGGGGATTAGTGAATCCGGATAGATTGGTACATACGCTGCTTTTGCTCATTGATGAGGATGATTGATCTCACGATCATTTGTGTGGAGACACTAAAGCAAGTATGTAGGTGCTTATTAGAGAATAAGTACACCGAACGTGGCTCGCTAAGGAATACCTAATGGAGTTTTATTTGCACTCGTCAATAGGAATTCTCAGAGTGATAGTAGTACAAGTAATCCTTGGACTTGAGATCATCATAAGTATTCTTGTGTATGATGAGTTATACTTTGACTTATTCCTTAAGACCCTTAGGGTATATCAAAGGGTATGCTTGGGTATAATAAGTTGTATATGGAGATAATGTATGATCAATAAAGAATCTACCACTTCTAATAAAAGAAGAGAAATGTCCTATGTGATTCGATAAATGACAACCCAAAGAGTCCTTGGTTAAGTGTAATGAAATTAGAAAGGAGTTTCTAATTTGCATTATTTGGAGTCAGGCATTTAAGGATCGAAATACATATAATTAAATAAAATAAGACTTTACAAAGAATTCCATGTCTTATATTTAATTGGGACATCAGATGGTGGAAGGATTGAATTGTGACAGAACTATTTACTCAAAGGTTCTTTTATGATTAATGTTGAAATCTATATTATCTAGAAAGTCGTTGATCGCTAGTGGGAGGCTTATCCCTATTGTAGAATAAATATTATTTATTTAAATAAATTAATTGTTTAATTTATTTATTTAAATAAGATTAGAATTGTTCTAATTGATTTATTCACAACCTATTAATACGGAGAACCTAAAGGGTCACACCATAAAAGGAAGAATAATTATTTAAGAGTTAATGGCATAATCGTAATAATATAGTTAAGTATATTTAATTTAATCTATGGTGATAGAATAAATTAAATAGCTTAATATTTATTATTTAATATTTTAGAAATATTAAATATAAATTAATAAGAGGAGTCTTATTAATATTATTACAATTATTATTATTTTAATTTCTAAAAGAGTTTAGGAATTAATTTAATATAAGTACTTTAATTTATTCCTAATTGGATTAGGAAGGAAAATTAGTTAAAAGAGTTTAATTAATTATCCCTAATAAGATTAGGAAGCTTAATTAATTAAAAGAATTTAATTAATTAATTAAAACCCAATTCCTTAATTGTTAAGGTGGGTTGCCCACATCTATAAATAAGAGGAGTCTTATTATGGGTGGTATGGGTTGTTGACTTTGACAACCACGTAATAATTCCAATTGTTGGGAGAGTACACCTTTCTATGTAGATAGAAAACTAGGGTTTAGTCAACCACCCTTCTTCTCGAATTTTCTTCTTCCTCGGTGGATCACCTCAGAGGCCAAACAATTGGGTGGCTAACGCCGATCAAAGGAAGGAACCAAACCTTGGATTCAAGATTGAACGCGAAAGGATTTGGAGGTGAACTTGCACCGAGGAAGCTCGATCTTCAAGGGTACGATTTATTCTTTATCTTTTTTCGCTTAATTAATAATTACGCATAAAGGGTGATCCGGGTATATGGTTTGTAAAATTTTTAAACTCGATTTTTACACGCTTCCGCATTATTT